>CAJNIZ010000550.1:350-31615 GCA_905231905.1 Symbiodinium pilosum | reverse complement strand
CGTTTCCATTGAAAAACGAGAGTTTGTTGGTCTACAGCACAATAGCGGAAATTCGAGCCAAATTTGACCATTTCGGCCCTCAGAAGGGTAAATGGACCCGAAAAGACCCGTTTCCATTTGAAAATTGCTGTTTCTTGGTCTACAGCACAATAGCCGAAATTCGGCGTCAAATGGAACCATTTTGGACCCCAGAAGAACAGACGGGCCGGAAACGACCCATTTCCATTGACAAACGGCATTTTCTTGTCTACAGCACAATAGCCGAAATTCGGGCAAAATTTCATGATTTCGGGCCCCAGAAGGGCAGATGGGCCAGAAACGGACTGTTGCCATTGACAAACGGCCTTTTCTTGGTCTACAGCACAGTAGCCGAAACTCGGTGCCAAATTTCACCATTTTCGACCCCAAAAAGTCAGATAGGCAAGAAACAACCCGTTTCCATTGAAAAATGTCAGTTTCTTGGTCTACAGGCACAATAGTGAAAATTCGGTGCGAATTTGACCATATTGGGTCCCCAAAGGGCAGAGAAGCCAGAAACGGCCTGTTTCCATTGAAAAACGTCTGTTTGTTGGTCAACAGCACGATAGCAGAAATTCAATGCCCAGTTGGACCATTTTGAGCCTCAGAAGCGCAGATGGGCTAAAAAACGGCTTGTCTCTATTAAAAACCGACGCTTCCTTGGTCTACAGCACAATAGCAGAAATTCAGGCCCAATTTCATCATTTTGGACCCCAGAAGGGCAGATAGATGGGCTGGAAAAGGACCGTTTCCATTGAAAAACGACGCTTTCTTGGTCGACAGCACAATAGCAGAAATTCAGTGCCGAATTTGACAATTTCGGACCGCAAAAAGGCAAATGAGCCAAAACGGCTGGTTTCCATTGAACAATGGCCTTTTCTTTGTCTACAGCGCAATAGCACAAATTCAGTGCAAATTTGACCATTTAGGGTCCCAAAAGGGCAGATGGGCCAGAAACGACCCATTTCCATTGAAGACATGTTTTGAACTACAGTACAATAGCAGAAATTCGGTGCCAAATTTCACCATTTTCGACCCCAAAAAGTCAGATAGGCAAGAAACAACCCGTTTCCATTGAAAAACGTCAGCTTCTTGGTCTAGAACGCAATACAAGAAATTCGATGCAAATGGGACCATTTTGGGCCCCAAAAGGGCAGATGGACCAGAAACGGCCCGTTTCCATTGAAAAACGAGAGTTTGTTGGTCTACAGCACAATAGCGGAAATTCGAAGCAAATTTGACCATTGCGGGCCCTAAAACAAAAGGTCAGATGAGCCAGAAGCGGCTCGTTTCCATTGAAAAACGGCCCTTTCTTGGCCTACAGCACAATAGCAGAAATTCGAAGCAAATTTAACAATTTCGGGCCCTAAAAGGGCGGATGGGCCAGAAACGGCCCATTTCCATTGAAAAACGGGTTTTTCCTGGTCTACAGCCCATTATTAGAAATTCGAAACAAATTTGATCATTTCGAGATCCAAAAACAAAACTGCGAGGGTTCTGGGTATGGCTACCAAGGATTTGCGAAAAATGCTTCATGCTCTTTTGGGGTTGATGCCTTCATTGGGTCATGTAACTGTACCACTCACTGCAACTTTTACGAGAAAAAGGGATCCGAAGGCCTACAGGGGGTTGAACGGTTGAAGGACGATCTCACACCCTAGACACGGTTGAAGGAACACAGGGGAACCAAGAAGTAAGGGTCAAGGATCCAACTTCCAAACACACACACAGCTCTTACAGTAACTGGTTTTTGCTGACTTCACTCATGAATTCCGTGACCCCAGCCTGAGCACGGAAGCGTAAACTGCCAAGATTAAAGCCAAATCACAGGGCAATGGTATGAGCCCTATGCCCGGTGCTTACCCTGCTTACATCCTGACGGTGCTTCTACACTACCCCTTCAAGTAACAGTTGCCACACGACAATCCATAGTAGTTAATGATAACAGCCCCGTAGTAAAACCCCTTTAAGGACAGCAACTAGGAGGGGGAACGACCCAACTTATACAAAAAATGGACCGCAAACCCCAAACCCGAAGCCAGAACATAGCACACTCCCCAGAACTAACTGGGAACATGAAAAGGGTGCCCGTCACCAGACGATGAACCTTTGAAAGAGGGCCTCATCAGGGTTTATGAGGGTCCATATAACTTATGTGGGATTCCACGTTAGTTTGGGGGAGCATCGAGTCCCATGGGGCCCATTCGAACTCGGACTCCCTTAAGGGCTCCTTCGCAGAATAATGTTACTTGAAAAAGGGTATAGTCCCCCTTAAGTAGATAGAATATGGGGTGTATGGGGATCTTATTATAATATACCCAAAGCCATATTCTATCTACTTAAGGGGGACTATATCTACCTCTCCCACAGGACATCTGCACACGGTTTTCCTGGAGGCGCGCGCGTGGCTTTGACGTCGAAATCGCTCAGGCCAGTACCCTGCTGATCTTCTTTGGGCGAACTGTCACCGCATTTCTGGCAAGCTTACCGAAAGCATCAGAGTTTAGGGTTTAGGGTTTACGTATCAGAGCATAGCCACGCTTGGGAAGTTCCAAGAGGGGAACGCATCAAAAGCAAAAAATTGTGGGCAATGGGCTGCGCTGGGGAAGTTCCGAGAGAAGGGTTTCCCTCTTTTGACCCGTGGTTTTCGTACAACATCTCTCCGCTTCGACACCCCAATATGTACACTCGGCGAAATTTCTGAGGAGGCTTGTATACACTCACCAAATACCCAAAATCTAGCCCTCATGCAACTCCCTAAATCCTTGCTGCGGGCATCAACACCAGAAAGGCCTGCCCAGTTGTTAGAAACCCATAGGCCCACATCCAGAACTGCGGGAGAATCCTTTGAAGGGGTTCTAGAGGATAATGGCAAAATAATGAAAACTAGCATTTAGGGTTCAGTGTTTTAGAATTTCAGGCATGGTACCCTAGACTGCTATTGGGTAACGTTTCAGCGATCTACGTTCTGGATCCTCCCTGGGGTCTGATAGGCACTGGAGAATTACATTGACCCTATGAGTTGGAGTAGGAGAGGGATAGAAGAATTGGCTAATCTAGGTTTAGGGCTTTAGGGTTTGGGCTTAGGCTTCTTAGGGTAAGAGTTGTAGGGCTGAGCAGGAATGTCTTTTGACAAGGGTTGAAGGGTTCAGGGCTTAATGCTGCAGGGGCCGGCCTGAATTAAAGGAATAGTGCAGAATGAAATGGAAAGGAGCATGGGAAGTAAACAGAAGCTGGGTCTACATCATGGCTTCTAGGGATTGTAGCGTAGGAGCCTGCGGCATCCGAAAAGGGTGGTGCATATTATGCAATAATTGAATGTTGATTGCAAGGAACGCTGATACTATTGGTGCTTCAAACTTCTAAACCTAAACCCCAAACGGCAGCTGTAGTTTGCATTCCATGGGACCTAGTGAAAATATTATTCCGTTCACGCGTGGTTGGACTGAAGGAACGCATGAACTCGTCTCCTCAAACCCACTATATGTGGGGTCATTCCCCCTTACAGTTGCTGTCCTTGAGAGGCCCTGATTGAGAGGCTTTTATAGTTCCTGTTACACATGGTGGTAACTGTTACTGTTAGGGGGAAGGACCTAAAACATGTTCCTGAGCTCTGAACCTCTCTGCTTGAGGGATTTATAGGGTTCTGTAGGGGTATATAATCTAAGGGGTTATCTATGGACATACAGGGATACTGGCAAAGAAAATGGAAACTACTACTTAGGGTTTAGGCTTAGGGTTTAGGACAGAGTGCGTTGCAATGAACCCAACGAACTTCGCCAGAATTCTTGCGATCACAGTGCCAGGATTTGCACGGCTAAAACAACGGCTCAGCTCTGGTTAGCAAGGAATGAAGAGATAGTTCCCTAAAGTAATCCGCATACAATCTCCAATAGTAGGATAGCTCCATGCTCTTTTTGTACTCCATGAACCCCCTCATATGAACAGTTGACGATTCTCGTTAACAGGAGGCCACCCCCCAAAATTGACGCGCAATGAAAATCAATGAAAACATGAATCTCGCTAGTAGCCTTGGAGCTGGTATTCTTTTCCATACTTTTGTTAGTTAGTACTAGCACTACCATTGATTGAAAGAACACTATAAAATCCTGTTACACCAATTGGAAACTTGTTTGAAACTGATGAAACTCTAACTTTGTGAATTTTGAACCTAATTAAACCAATTGAAATCAGATTTTGCGGCTCTGCTTTCACGGCATTCACGGATTCATGCATTTGCTAGTATCTGGCCCAATAGCCAAAGGCTCTGCGCCTTTGAATTTGAACAAATTTGATGCAAATCCAGTATTCTTTCAGGCCATGGGCCTTTTAAAGTTAAATGAACCTGGAATCCTTTATTCTTAGAGGCCTTGGGTCTTTCAAATTTAAACAATGCTAATTAAACTCCTGCAATTATTCTTTGCGGGCTTGGGCCTTTTAAAATGCACATAAATTTGGTTCAAAAAATCATGCATCCTTTGACGCCTTGGTGGGCCTCTTGAATCTAAATAAAATCTGGTTAACATTTGGAAAGTTTGGTCTGCGGAAGGCTGGAGAAGTGTATTATTATTCCGAACCCCGAGACCCTAAACCCTAAACCCTAAAGATCCGGGCTTCCGGTGGACGACCACAAAAAATTGATGGGTCGTATGATTTCGTATAATGCCGAGAACGACGGTTTATATGCATCCGGCTTATCTGAGTTTACGGATTTCACGGCTCTAACGCACTTCATGGATTCGCTAGTGTTTGGCCTTCTAGCCAAAGGCTCTGGGGTTTTTTAAATTTACACACATTTAGTGGGATTATTCTTTGAGGCACTAGCGGGCCTTTATATTAAAATACAATCTATTGAACAATTGGAAGATTTGGCCGGATGGAGAAGTGTATTATTATTCCGAACGCCGAAAACAAATGCTTAAAGAGGATCCGGGCCTCTGGTGGACTAACCCCAACGAAAATTGACGGATGGTACGATTTCGTATAATCCCGAAAAAGACGGTTTATATGCATCTGGCTTCTTGGTTTTTACGGATTTTCGGATTTTCTAATATCAGGTCTTATAAGTAAAGGCTAAGTGCTAGAGCTCTGGAAGTAAAATCCTTTAAGGCCTCGAAAGCAAACCTGACTTAGGTAAGAATTCTGATGTTTTTGTCTTTTGGCACTGAAAAATTGTAATGTTCCGAAGCACCCCCCAAACAATAGCAGGTTTTGAATACATTTCCCGGAAAAACTATTAATCCGAAGGGGGTGAGACATTCAACACTGAACCCTCTAAACACCCTAAACCCTAAGAACTGAACCCTAAATATTCCTTGCCAGCCAGAGGTAAAATGGATGGCCAGCCTGAGGCACAGGCCTCCTTTGACGACTTGCCTTTGGCAAGCGACCCGTAACAGAGCGAGGGGCCGAACACCTGGGACATAGATTTAGGGCATGAGGCTTATGGATTGAAAGCTGATGGGTTTGGGCTCGGGAAAAACCAGGGCTATAACGAGGGCCATATCCTGTGTTCTATTTTAATTCCCGCTATGGATTCATGTCGGTAGTTTCCATACATAAAGAAACCCAAATATGGAACCCAATATGCTATAACCCTTATCATGGGGACCCCCACACTGGTACCCGTCATTTTGGGAAACGGGTATATTTTAGCTGATCCTAGCCATAATCCGCAGCAACCTGTCCAAGCGGATACCATGCAAGACGGTCTCACGTTAAAAGGTTCATGGGGGCTATGTTTAGAGTTTAGAGTGAAGGGCTAAGGCAATTTTTCTTTTTACAAGTGGATCCTTGAGGGGGACCCTAAGACTCTAAGAGATTTCTCGGGCGGCGACACGGCCTGCAAAGCATCAATGCACCAAAGCCATTGACATACCCGCATCGCCCGACACCCTACACTCAAACTCGAGAACCCCTAACCCAAAACGGTTTGGCACATATTGGCGTGTATATCGGGCTCCCTATTCCTGGAGCCCCCTAAGCCGGCGGAGTTTTTTTTTCTAAGGTGTGGCTCGACGTTTTTTCCTAGGTCTGCTCACCCATTTTCAATGGGGCATGCTCATCCTTGTAACTGTTGGCACTTTTGCCACGCAACGATCATGTGACAACTCAAAAACGACGACAGTTACCAGGATGGCGACCCCGACCCGCCTGATCCCTGTGACTGTTGACACGTTTGACATGCAAGGAAGTGTCAAAAACTCAAAAAAGATGACAGTTACGTGGATGGTGACCCCGACCCGCCTGATCCCTGCGACTGTTGACACTGTCGACACGCTCACTTACCAGCGCTCGTAATCTTGTTATTTACCGTACTTGATTCTTCCAAGAGGCGCAAGAATAGCTGGTGCGTAGTTTTAAAAAGTTCCAAACGCCATTCACTTAACCTCCCAACACTTCCAACTGCTGCGCCTTACTTGTACCCTTTTCCAGAGCTAGAAATGCCATTATTTACCGTGTCGGTAGACTTTCAAGAAGTGCAAATGTGGAAAGTCAAGAACTCCAAACGTACAAAAGCAGGTAGGTGCTTGCGGAACTGGGCTTCAAAAAACTGTGGAGTTGGAGAGAAGCACCGCCCTGTTTTCTCAATTGATAAACGTGAGCAACGGTAAGAACACATAGAACGGGACCACCCATGTAAGAATGGAATCGGCAGTTCATGAACAAAATGGCGAACGCCGTCCTAATTGCAAGGACGATTATACCATACCCAACAGGGAGGGAAGGAGCTAATACAAGCTACAAGAAAAGGACTAATAAGGCCTAGTAGGGTTGAAAATGGGGAAGGGGGACTATTGGGGGATAGTATTGCAACCCTACACCCTCAGCCCTAGATAGTAATTTCCATTTTCTGTTCCATTAGCCCAATATCATCCCCATATAAGCCCTATAAAACACTATATACCTAATGACTTCGAGGGTGATAAATTTCCGAATCAGTGTTCGGGGTCCCAATACCGAAAACTCCCGGCTGCGATGAGAAAATGCCTCATGCAGTGACGCTTTATGCAAAAGCCAGAAACGTATATTACTCATTTCTAACCCATGAAGAACTATAGTATCGTATACCTCCGAAACAACCCTAAACCTTGAATATGCCAGCCAACCCTAATCCTGGAATTGCATCTCGAGAAGTCAGTCTCAGAGTCTTCGAATGTTTGAGCCAGTTCGGCCCCTTGCCGACCCTCCCTCAAACTAAAACGGAGCCCAACAGGGGGCCCACACAGACTACAGCCTTCTTTGGAAAAGGCATTGTCCATCGTTAGCAGCACAAGGGTCTGACAGCGGCTTGCCCTACAAAGGGCTTGGCTTGCATCTCAAGTCGTGGAAAAAAAAGCTCGTAGGTTCTGGCCGTAGATTCGTAATGGCTGAGGATTTAGGGTTATAGTCCTCCTTAAGTAGATAGAATATGGGGTATATGGGGATCTTATTGTAATATACCCAAAGCCATATTCTATCTACTAAAGGGGGACTGAAAGGGTAGGAGTTGTGAAGGCTGGCGGCTTGAAACCCTAAACCCTAACCCTAGGCCCTAAACCGTATGCTTCAATGCAAGGTTTGAGGGTTGGAGCCGTAAAGTTGGAGGGTAGGGTTTAGGGTTTAGGGTTCAGTTACTCTATATATATATATATACATATGGGGAATGGAAAAGAACATGGAAAAACTATCTATGTCTTAGGGTTTGGGGATTTTGTGATTTTTCAGTACGGATGGCAAGCCTGGTAATAAACGGATTTCCAGTGATTTCTGTGCGTGTTCACATACGGCCGCTACCTTGACCTCCAACAAGAATCGCCCTTTAACCCAAAATCACGGGTTCACTGGGTAGTACTGGTAATAACGGGTATATATAGGCAGCCGTCATGCTGGCAGACCCCTGTCTCGCCTTTGGTCAGCTAGGAATGAAGGAATGGATCCTTGCAGTAGTCCCTATATGACCCATCGTAGTAGTTTCCATTTTCTTTTCCATTATCCCTACATAACCCCAACATATACCCTATAATCCCTATATAACCTCTATATGACCCCTATAGTCCCAGTAGTTTCCATTTTCTTTTTCATTCCTTCATTCCCATCCTAAACCCTAAACCCTAAATAGTAGTTTCCATTTTTTTCCATTCCTTCATTCCCAGCTAGCCAAAGGCCAGCTGTGCCATAAGGTGCTCAGGTCACCTCCTCACCTGCGCCCGCGCGTTCTTGTATCTGAGGCACGGTTTTAGGGTTTAGGGATTAGGGTTTAGGGATTAAGGTTTAGGGTTTAGGGTTTCAGGGTTTTTAAGGTTTAGGGATTAGGGTTTTGGGTTATTTGGGGGTTTCCCAAAATTAGGGGTACCTTATTGGGGGTCCCATAAAAAGGATTATAGTATTTTGGGGTCTATATTGGGGTCCCCCTATTAGGGAAACTACCATTTAGGGTTGGAGAAGTCTTGCAAACCTTTTGGGGTTCAGGGCTTGTGGTCGGTGAAGGGTTCAAGGTTATGTATTCCTGCGAGCCAACGTTAACACATGTTGGTACTATCTCGGGAGTTACCCTGAGCCCTAACTTGTTCTTGTGGGGAGGGGGTTGGGCTTGTGGTCTGTAGGTAGAACCCTAAACCCTAAACCCTAAAGTGCATAGGAACTATGAAGTTGAAAGCCCAACTTCGTACAAAGGCCCGCTATGGCCCGCGCAACTGTGCTTGTCGAGGCAACAAGGCTCATTGATACCGTCTGAAGGCTAGGGTTTAGGGTTTAGGGCGACGGGTTACACTGACCCTGAGCGAGACAAACAAAGGAGTGCAGTCCTCCCCAGCGGCGGATTTTCAGCACGTCAGATACTTGAATTTCGGGGTTACAACTCGGTCATGATTTTGAGACTCTTGAGACAATCCATCTCAACCCTAAACCCTCAAAATCTCAGCTTCGCACCCGAAACGCAACCAGCAAAAGTTTGAGCCCCCAATCTCAAGAATATGGACCCCAACGCCAAAAACCATTAGAACCCTGAACCCTAAACCTGTAACCCTAAACCCACAACCACCAGAAACCAAAGCTACCCGGTGTTTTGCAGGGAATGAGAGCATGCATCATACAATAGCCCCCACATCAGAGTTTATGGCTTAGGGTTTAGGATACGCCAATAAACTTCTCTATAGCCCGCCTTCCCCAGAACCTTACTATAATGATTTAGGGTTTAGGGTTTAGGGTTGACAGGATCCTGGCGCCAACCCTGCCAAGCAGGATCCCAGCACAACCACGCGATAGCTATCGAGTACTCATTTTGCAGTGATGGCCAAGACTCTATAAAGGCCCTAAGAGACATGGAGCAGAAACCCTAAACCCTAATCCAGAAACTACGTGGACCAGTCTGGGGAATCTTTGAGGGGCCTAAACCCAAAACCCTAAGGGCCTTGTCCAGTATGCTTGGTAGGCTAGATGCTGAGAGCGTGCTCGTCCTTTCAGCATTGGGTAGGATACTGCGTTGCCGGAAAGGAACTTGAATTAAGTTAGCATCGTTAGGAAACCCTATTATCTACCATATACCCGTATTGTGGTAACATAATTTAAGTTCCTAAACAGCAACCCAGTTTAGGGTTTCTGTTTTGGGGAGTTGATCAATGTCCCTGGTCACAAGATGGTCAATAATCTCCTCAATTTTTTGCTTCATAGACCTACAGGAATCTAAATAACTTCCCCCCCAAAAAAATCCTTAGATCAGCCCCCATTTGGGTGTTTACGCTGCTTCCCCATGATGGAAATCCTCATTGCAGGGACACTCCAATGGAATGGAAACCTACGACCCGATCCCTAAACCCAAGACCCAAAACCCTAGAGCCAAAACCCACAACCCTCTGCTTATTCTAGGGTAGGTTTGGGTCATAAAAATCAAATCTCGGCAGCCCTGTCAGGAATAGACAGGAATTCAATGTAACAAAAAAAGTAGAAGACAAGTCAAACATACCCCTGTATTTGGGTGGATCAGAAGGGCGAAAGAGCTTGGGATCCAAGCATCTGGGAGTGTAAGATCCAATGGGTTGGAGGTTTAGGTGGCGTGAGAAAAGCTTGCACCAGCTCGGGCCCTCATACTGCTGAAACTTCAGGGTATAGAGCATATGAGGAAGGGTTGTTTGGAAACAATATCATAGTAGTTTCCATTTTCTTTTCCACTATCCTTATCCTAGTATCCCTAAAAATCCCATTATTGATCCAATAATTTCAATAAACGCTAAACCCTAGAAGAGGTCCGAGGGGTGAGATTTCCCAAAATTTCGACTCCCTCCTGCCCTTCATATTTCGAAATGCCTCGCCTAAGGCTCCATATCCCCCAGATCCTTTTCAAGCTAACCCCGCTCGCCATTTAGGGTTTAGGGGTTAGGGTTTTGGTTTCGGGATTAGGCATTCGGGCTTAGGGCTTCTGATTTTACGTTCGTCAGCATTTCCTGCCATCCAACAAGAAAACTGAAAAGGGGATTTCGAGGAGGTCTACCAGGACCTCCTTGTACCTTCAAATTGGGGTATATAGTCCCTAACAGTGGGTATCTAGAGTAGAATGGAGGGTAGTTGGAGCGTCCTAAGCTCGCCAGCGGCCGTGGCTTCGTGCAGCTGGAGAATGTCGAAATTTCGATCAGAAAGTCGAAACATCAAAAAGTTTTACTGTTCGCAGAAGGTTGCGCTTTTCGACTTTTCGGGTGACAAAACGAAAGTTTCACAGGGAGGGCCAGGGTCTAGGAAGACGTAGTAATGTATGGGGATGTATATTCCAATGTTTTTGGTACATACTGCCCCAAACTAGCCTTGAACCTGAAAGGGTCCCCTTGTAGGCCACAGTCTCTGAAAGGGCGGCTTTATGGGCTTCCACGTTAGTTAGGGTTTAGGGGAGGGAGAAATTATCGACTGATGCAGCAAAGGGTTCTTGTGGCATGGTATTTCACTGTAGTTAAAACCCTAAACCCTAAATTCAGTTATAGAAGGATGACAATGGCTAAGGGGGTACCCTCCCCCAAGCCACCATGGACTCCCCAAAAGCGGCCTATATACATTGCATGCTAGCTTTGGGAAGGGTAATTCTTCAGGCGCAGTGGGGACCCCAGCTGCAACAGTAGACATGCGGTAGAACATCTTGCAAGTTAATGGTTTAATGTTTAGGGCTTTAGATCATACTGTAACTTGGCTGTGTGTCAAATTAAGGGTCCAAAACGGCCATCTGAGGCAACTATTATAATACTTCATCTCGAACCCCAAAATGCAGACCAAAACTACCTCCTACAATCATAATTCAATCTTCATATAGGAACCCAAAGAGGACCCTCATCTACTCCCCTAACATAGTACTTGTAGTTCTTCATGTAGGAACCGCACATGCAGCCAACGTTGTAGTACATGCACCCCAAACACTAAACCCCTAAACCCCAAACCCTAAATCAACCCTAAACCAACCCTGAACCCCTAAACCAAAAAATATTGCATTCTTGACAGGAGCGGCCCTGAAGAAACCACAATCCACGTAAGGATCCCCCAGCGCCACTCTGGGTGGCTGTAAAGGAACTTTAAATCCAGCTACCACGCGATTTAGGATCCATGGTTTAGGCCTGATTGGGTGCCCTGCTCATTTACGATGGGTGGATTTTATGGAAACTAAACTAAGTGTAAATATGTAAATGGATGCCGCTTGCTTGCCTGGCAAGGGCACTTACAATAGAAATGAATGCCTTCCTTACATGCAAGGGAAGCCGTACTTCCGGCACGGGAAGACACATGAGGCCCTTATCCAGAAATCCTCAACTCTTCCTAAGGACCTTTAACCCTAAACCCTTTACTCCTACCGTGCCTCTTTCACGTCTGGCGGAAGGTCTGCCAGCTGGAAATTCCCTGGCAGAAAGGGCGGTCTGGATTACTTGGGTAATGCCTTGGCTTTATTTTGGGGGTTTGAGGGACTAAGGTTTAGGATTCAAAGTTTGGGGCTTAGGGATTAAGGGCAATGTAGCGTTTTACACAGATGGAGTAAGGCTTTGTGGTACTTTCTACTACACTTCTAGAAGCATGATGCAATTAAAGTACTCAGCCTTCTGCCTCAGAGTTTAGGTCCAGACTTGCAGGTCCAGTATCATTGAAAACAATTGTTTCGGGAAACAGGGCATTAGGGTTTAGGGTGTTGTGTTTAATCAGGGCTTAGGGTTTAAGGTACAGGCTATGGGTACAGAGCTTCGGGTCGAGGGATGAAGGTTGAGGGTAACTGCACTTGTACGTAATACGATGATACAGCTTGTCGTGATTATTAGCCTGCAAAGTACGGCTAACGCCCTAGCCTGGGCCCTCAACTTTCCATGACAACAGGTGCAGGCAGCAAAACCAAGGAATCTCAGGTGTAGAGTGGGCTCTATGAGAAATGCATCTGGCGGAGCAAGCGCAAATTAGACGTGCCACCTGTGTATATCATCTTGGCCCTCAGAAGCATACCAAAGAGAGTCAACTTCGAGGTGTGCCAACAGAACTCCTGGAAGACAGGGGGGCCTATACCTCAAAAGCTTGAATCGTGATGAAGGGGAACACCCAAACATGGAACCCCAAGAATATAGTAGGAATATAAGAGGACTATAAGGACTCTGGAGGTATATTCCTATCATGCTTCTAGTATATTCTCGGGGTTCCCTGTTTGGGGCTCCCATTCAGTCCCTTTATCTATAGATGACCCCAAAGAAGTCTCTCCGAACACGCCATACCAGATGCTTGCGGTTTAGGGTATATAGGGTTGTTGCTGCTGTTATTGTGGTTGTTCTAAGCCCTTAAACCCTGAACCCTAAATCCTAAACCCTAATACCTGTCTCCAAAATGGCCGTAGGGTAGGCTCCCTTTTCAGTCACGACCCTTGAAGGAGTTTCTTTGCCAATTGCCCCTTGCTTCAGGACAACTCCCATATACATCCCCGATCCCCAGAGTCCTCTACATCCCTGCATAGGGTTTTGGGGTACACTATTCCTCAGCTTGACAAGGATCACGAGGGAATGCCATATATAATCATTTGGGGTTTCCATACTTGGGGGAGTTCATGTACAGCCCCCCCAAAAAATACTATAATCCTCATTATAGGGACCCCCCAAAAAAGGATTTCCAACTATTGAAAACCCTAATCCCTGTAAAGCACTATACAATCATGGTTTCCATCCTATATTCCATAAATAAAGCCCCAAGCTCTAGACCCCTAAGTCCCAAATAGTTGTTTGCATGTTCTCTTCCGGTATCCCTATATAACCCCGTATTTAACACAACCCGTAGGCTAACAGTTGTTGGACACCCTGTCTGGCCTTCAGACGCTTCGTTATCAGCAGGTGGGGAAGGCTTTTGAAGGGTCGTCGCGTGAACCTGATAATGGTAGTTGCAATAGTAGTAAGCTGTTAGTTGTTGTTACTATTGTCTGGTTATAAAGGGATAATGGAAAAGAAAATGGAAACTACTGTCTCATGTTAAGGCATCTATAGGGTTTAGGGAGTTGGAGTAAGTTCAACGGCAGCCCCATCGATGGGGGCCCCATAGCAGAGAGTTCTTAGTGTAATTACAGAGCCCGCCCTTAGGGATTCTTGATTTTTTGGCGGAGCATGTCATGGATCCTGACAGCAAGACCTTGCAGATATGCCCACTACATATATCATGTACAGGACAAGGGGACACAGAGTTCTGACCAGAAATAAGAAGGTGATTCAAGGTCCGACGTGAGATTTCTTACATAATAAAGGTTCAAAGCCTATGTTGCAGGTTGTGTTGTTCTCTCGAACTATCATAACCACCTCCCCCTAGAAAGAGACGCCCACCCGCCAAAGAATGTTAGATATCCACCCGATAAACTATAGCTCCTTACATCTTAAGGGGCATGTTTGTCATTGGGGGATGGGCCCTAAACCCTAAACCCTACTGCAGCTTGACCCTATATCAGGTTTGCAGATTCAACGGCACACGCGCTGCCGGGAAACCAGGGGGCTCTGAAGTTCAAGCTTGATTTTCTGAGCTGTAGTCTAGACTCCTAGTAACTTCTGGTATCCCGCTGATCCCTGTAAAGTCCCCGTATATCTTCGCGTAATTCTAAAGCCTGAACCCTATATGTCCCCGTATAAGGAGTTTAGACTATAGCTTATCTGGAATTGCAGTTGGGTTCCAGGATCTGGAAACCTTACACTGCTACCACGATGCGTAGGTTTACCTTAGATTCAGGTTAGCGGGGTGGTTTAGAATTAGGGTTACAAACCTGGAATTTGGTTCTGATGTTGGGGGCTGCGGGCTATTTGGTTTCCGCCTATGCAACTCATGACTATTCTTCCAAACCTTGTGCTGTTAAGGGTTATTTCGAAAGCCCTAGGCCAACCCTAAAACCTAGACCACTTGGGGGCCCCATATTAGGAGACCACACAAGGGCTTAGGGAGTCCTAAGTTATAGGTCTAGGTGTAGGCTTTAGGGTACCCTAAACCCCAAGCCTTCATGTGGGGTGCAGTTGCGTTTATGGGGGCTTCTGCGGGTTCGGCTGCAGTGCTTTGGGTTTAGCTTTCCCCAAACAACTGCACGCAGAAAGGGAGGCGGGAGGATAAACTGAAACCTCCAAATCCTGGAGCTTCAACCTCAGCTGGGGGCTTCTGAAAATTGGTGGGGATCCAATTTGGGGGGTTACCGGTAATAAGGACTCATGGGACACGAACTGGAAGCTTGATGTATATGCGGGCTTGTAGGGATTGGTGCTTCGGGTGTCTAAACATCCTAACTCCTAAGCCCTAGGCCCTCTCTACTGCCACAGCACAACTTCACAAAATCTCTCTGCAACTTATCTAAACCCTAAACCCTAGCCCCTACCTGGTCTTGTTGTAGTTTGGCAGGCAGGGGCTGGGGATGCTACCACCCCTTTTACTGTCTAGCGTGCTGTCACTCTTCTTGGGTTCTGGGTTAGATAGGGATTGTATAGGCGTTTACAGGGATCGTGTATGGGACTCTATAGGGTTATTAATCAGTATATAGGGTTATATTGGGATCATCAGCAAGAAAAGGGTACGTACCCTTATTGTAATATGGCGACTGCGCTGCCAGGACAGCGTGGCTAGGCACCTGAGTAGTAGAATTGTTATGTAGAGAATTACACCTGTGACTTAGGTGGTAATAGTCACTATAAGGGATAACAAGGATTATATTAGGGTCCTATTATATTCCTACTATACCACTATTACAGGGTGGGAGGTCCTCCTAACCTGTAACTGTTACCTAAACCCTAAACCCTGAGCCCTAAACCCTAAACCCACACTCAAACGTTAAATCGAGCAGGCCAGTACCGCGAATATTTCCTTTCTAGGGGGCATAGGCAACGCTTGCAAATTCCTGGGGGTTTAGGGTTTAGGGGTTTAGGGTTGGGCTAGCTGGGAGTTTCCTTAAAAGGGGGGAACCATACCCCAAAACAGGGCTTCTTTTGTATTTGGTTCTCCATTCTCTCCCTAAACCCTAAAAATAGTTTCCATCTTCTGCCCACTATGCCCTACATCCCTGTATACCTTCATAGAACGCAATTAGAGACGCAAGGCACCAACTCCACTGCATCCGCTGCTCGAAGGGAACCAAGGCGTTGGATCGTGGTGATCATTTCCTGGAAGCCGGATTTACATGCCATATGGAGGTGGGTTTAGGGTGTAGGGGCGTCAACGAATAAGTGTCTCTTCATATCTCACCCACAAATCCTACAACAGCTTACACGCAGCTATGCTCAACAGGACAACACGTCAAGCGCTTTCCATTTGATTCTCCGCTATTGCAGTATGGAAAAACCCCTGAGCCCTAAACCGTGAACCCCTAAAACTTTAAACCTTGTTCCCTAAACCCTAAAACGTAGCAACCGTTGTACTTTCATTAGCACTTTAGTCCCGATATAACCCTAACCCTATGCTATCCCCCTAAATTTCGCCATGTAATCATTACCCCCGTAAAATGATGATACGAGCATCATCCGGTGTGAATCGGAAGGTGGCGCCCCGACTTGACAACAAAGCCTCAATGCGGCTCCTTTGCTGCTTTAGGGGTTAGGGCTTGCGAATTACAGGGTTCAGGGTTTAGGGATTATAGGGTTCAGGGTGGAGGATTTGAGGTTTAGGGTTTTGGGCTTCAAAACTTGGGGTCTTGGGTTTTGGGATTTTGAAGGCTTCCGGGCTACATGTGTTCAGTTAATTGGCTGACCAATCCATTTGGCTCTTCAAGCGATTATTTTGCTCATTGGTTGAAGGGTGCAGGTTGTAGCGTCATGAGTAGCGGTTTCCTGGTGCTTGAGCCAACTTACCCAAAAGGAGGATAGAATCTTACTCTCTACATCAGAGACCATAGTCTCCCTTCTCAAAACACTGCACAAATGAATGAATGGACCCTATAAACCCTACGTAAGCCTTAAAATCTCAAACCTCTAGCGTTGAGGATGGTACCGTGGACTGCATAAACATATATCTCCACGAAGCATATTAAAAACTCACCCTCCAACTCTTCTTGGGCCTTTGCACTGCAGTTGAAACTTGACGTGGTTTCAACCTTCCTGATGCTGAAGATTTGGGGGTCCTCCAAGGGAGACCTAAAATAACAAGCCTCCTAATTTTGAGAAGCACCCAGTCAAAGTATGCAATAGGTTGCTACTGGGTCAGAATAGGAATTTACCATTGCTACCCCAATAGAATCCATAATGCGGACTCTCCCACTCCTCTTAAGACCGAATACATCCTTCTGGTCCGCAAAAACAACAATCTTGAGAGACGTTCTAGGAACTAGTATTGTGTAGAGTATTCGACAAAGACGATTGGAATGATCCGTCCCTCATTCTCTACTAATAGCTCTGTGTCTTGGGCGGGTCTACGCTCATCTGGTCGCTGGGGAACAGGACTGAGAGCCAGATGTACCGGACTGTCCTTTCTGCTTAAGGTTTAGGGTTAGAGTTTAGCGCTGACCCTATATTGCGTGGGTCCTGCCTCTGCCCATTGACACTCTATAATGGGGGTCATATTAAGGGCTCTATATAGAAATATCGTAAAGTGTCCAACTGTTAATGAGTGGGGGCAGATTCCAAGATGTTCCTACATTATATTTACTCCTAGATTACTACACTAGTAAACTGCTATATTGCTATTTGGCGATATTCACATATTAGCATACAAAACACTACTGCTGTGATGATGCATGTAGAAAGAAAGCATAGACCCTAAAGTCCTTGCCATTGCTGCATCGGTCTACCAGCGTAATGGCTGATGCCCTGATCAATCTTCAATAAACCCAGTCTCCAGTTTTAGTGTAGTGTAAAGACCTCCAAAAAATGACCTGTAATTCTTGCAAACCCTGATCCCTGTAAACCACTGTATAATTTCATTTTCCATTTGACCTCCACTGTTCTTTTCCGCTTGGTTCTCGATCATTGGGGAAATGACCTTCACTGTTCTTTTCCACTTGATTCTCGAACATTGTCGAAATGCTCCCCTAAACCCTGCATGTCCCTGTGACCCCCTTCAAGTGACCATAATATTTTCTAAGCCGCAGGGGCTCCGAACCTTACGCGAATACTTCCAGCGATGCTATTGTGAATCTTTTATCTTGCTGTCTGCCATGAAGCCAGAGTCATCATCCTTACTCTTCTACGGGTTTGAGGTTTAGGGTTTTGTTTTGTGAGCACCGATATTGATAGATCGGGAAAGGTGTCCTGAGTACTGCATGGCTATTCTATTGCAGAACAGCTTCTTCCACAGAGACGGTATATCGGACTTTGGAGTCTTGAACGGAACCGATTTGTGCGCGGAGGTCAGCACGCAAAGGACCTCACAGAGTTCAAACATGCTTTGAACAGTTCAAACAATTTCGGGCCCCATAAAATGCCTTTGAAACCCAAGTGTCCGTCGAATTTTCCATGTGGTTCATGTTTTTAATTCTGTCCTTTGATATCCTGAACCCTTTATCCTAAATGTGTCGGTTTTACCCATACAACAGGAAAGGGGCCACCATCCTGCTGTTTGGCGTTTAGGGCTCAGAATTCAGGGTCCAGCTCAATTTGAGGAGCAGGCAGCCCGCACCCAGGGGTTTGCGGGGGGATTCAGTATGAATAGTCTTTCAGGATGGGTAGGACGACAAACATCCCAGCTTCAGCCGCCGAAGAGTCCTAGGGAACCAAGAATCACATCATTCAACCCTGAACCCTAAACCCTGTCATCATAGTACCTATATCCGAAAAAGCCTATTCTAACTCTCCAGGCCCCTGAATCCAAGGCTCTCAACCGAAAGCTCCCGGATAAAAGTTAGTGTTTAAGGTTTAAGGCCATCATAGGGCTTTGGGTTTAGGGTCTAGGGTTTAGGGTCTAGGGTTTAGGGTTTGGGGATAAGCCTAGTTCTAGTTTCATCTTCCATGGTCTCTCCATTTGATGTTTCATATCGCCAAGCCCTAAACCCTAAGTCATCAAGCCCAGGTAGTTACAAGACGTGTAGGGCAAAAACACGACAAGAAACTCGTACAACATCCGCTACAGACTCCCGACTTGAACGCTGCACAACGTCCAGAAACCCTAAAGTTTCCATTTTCTTTTCCATTCTTCCATAGTCACTTGCAAGGTGACCCCATTCTTCAACCGAAAAGTGTCCCTAAACAATGTTGTGATTTCCCTTCTCTTTTCCACTGGAACATACTCACCCGCACGGTGACCCCATTCTTTAACTCCGAACCCTACACCCCTAAAGTATCCCTAAACAATGTTGTAGTTGCCATTCTCTTCTCCATTGCTCCATAATACCCCCTACATCCTTAGTCCTAAGCCCCAAACCCTAAACCCCAAGCCCCAAATCCTATACCCTGAACCCTAAATCTCAAAGCCCACACCCTAAACCCCAAACCCCCAAACCCTAAACCAAGTGGACCTCCATAGCATCCTTGGGCAAGGCTGACTGTCGGAGTATCCCCAGCCACAGCTGGGCAAAGTCCTCCAGCGCCTCGCAGCTTCTGGTTTCTAGGACTCTCTTAGGGGTTGATGGGTTTATAGGTATATATATATATATTTGTATAAATATACATAGAGGTTTAGTGTTGGGTTTTGGCGTTTGGTGGCTTTAGGTTCAGGATTGAGGGTTAAGGGCTGCGCTGCAACACAAAAATGCTAAACTCGCACCAACATTGACCATAGCAATAGCCGTAAGAAGCTGCCTTCTTTATGGTTTTGCTGCTCTTGCTGTTGCTGCTGCTTTTGTTGCTGCTTCTTGTGCCTACAAGTCCATTGCTACAGTACTGCTATTGCGATGTTTCACGCAGACACCTGAGGCTTACGGCTTGGGTCTAAAGTTTAGAAGCATGAAATGAGTCACAGCATCGGTATTCAAATGGAAACTGTTGCACAAGTGGGGGCGCGCCACTATTGTTGTTTGTCCCTGGAAACAGGGCAAGTATAGTTCGAACTCCAGTCTTGTGCTGTTTAGCTGGGGTGGAGGAGTAGGTTAGATCTGCCATGTGGGCCTGTAGACAGATGAGCCCCGCTTCTTCTAGACATGTCAATTTGCAGCCAACCCTAAGACAGGGATAAGCAGCGAAAGAAGGATAACTGAGTAGTGCTTTGTTGGTGGTTAATCCCAGGAAGAATATATTCCCTATATAAAATGCTATACCCCAAAAGGAGGATATAATCTTCCTCTATATTGGGTACCATAGTATCCCCAAATGAAATACTACTCAACTGATCATTTTCGTGCCATACTTGCCAAAGGGAAGGTGAATGAGTCACCAGTCGGCATCCTGCCACCCTTGGACTCATGGGGTGATGGGTTTAGGGCTTACAGTTTAAAATGGTTGCTTCTTTCGTACGAATGAACAGTGGTTTAATGGGAATATAAGAGGACCCTAACTATAGTGTAGTCCTTATTATCCCTTGTAGTTACCATTATAGGGTGGGGGGTCCACCTAGAGGATATGTATATACCTACATGTAGATGAATACATATATATATATATAGATATAACATGGTGTCCCTTGATGTTGCAAAAAAGCCTGCATGTGGCAGGTCCTTAAGATCCCCAATATACCGTATAAACGCAATTAAGGGTTTAGGGTTTAGACCTATAGTTTCTGCGTGCGGTCTTGGGCTCAGAAACAAAATTTACATGCCTACCCTGGGACTCTACTCATCTCAACTGCTTGAAACGGTCACAGGCGAAACCATTTGGTAGTTTCTCTACAGGGTAAAGGAAGAGCCCAAAGTAGACCCCCAAATACTATAATCCTTTTCATATGACTGGCAGGAAGGTACCCCTAATCTTGGGAAACCCCAATCCCTATAAACCCCTATACAATCCCAGTTTCCACGTCAGTTTCCTATTCTTGTCCATTTGATTCGCCATGGCCCCCCCCCCCCCCAATTTCAGCTTGGGTGGAATGGTTGGCCCAAGGACTTCCAGCATTTCAGCCTGCTGGAAATGCGGCGTAGGGTTTACGATTTAAGGATTTAGGCTCAAACGCTTGAAGCGTTTCAGCCTTCATAAATGCTTAACGTGTTGCGCCCTATCCTGGACCAACCGTTCCAACACTAAATCCAAAACTCTAAACCCCCAATCCGAAACTCTGAACCCGGTCCCCGGACACACCTTGCCCGTTGACCGATATTGATAGACGCGCCCGAAGCGCAGCAACCAGCGGCGCGCATTGCCGATGATGGACACCTCTGGAGGTATTAAAGGGAAAAAGATGAAGGTATTTGGCCTGAAAATGTGGGGTTCTGCAAAGCATCATGTGAAATTAAAGGCTGCGGTTCCGACAAGGGGCTTCTGCGTTCAGTGCTTGGGTCTAGGGACTGCGTCTACTTAGAATCATCAGCAAGGATCGTTAGGGCTCAGCTGCTCAAGGCTTAATGAAGCCTTGTGGGCTGGGGTGTTGTGCCCCTTCTGTGCCGTATCTGATGTTATTGTAAAGTCAAGCCAGATCTTATTCCTCTTTTAGCTACATGAAGGTCCAGCAAAACAAAAATCTTACTCCCTCTTTGAGGCAACAACTCTTTTTTTGCTGTTTTGTGAGGGGCGTGTAAGAAGCGTGCGTAGCTACAATAGTACTAGTAGTAACAGTAGGAACACTAGCTATTAATTGTAATATTAGTAAGTAATAGCTTGTATAGTGACAAGAAATAAATCAGCAAGGATTTTTGACATCCCCAGCAATGCCGGTTTGAAATGCTACTCATACGGACCAAACTACCATGTCAGCCTGGGGTGACGCCTGGGCTTCCAGTGCCCTTCTAGGGTTTAGGGTTCACGGTTTACGCTATAGGGTCTTGGGCGTAGGGTCTGGCTCCCTAAGCCTAACTCCTCAACCCGCCGAATGATCAATAGCCCCACTATGATATTGGTGTACCACAGATGGACTAGTGACTAGATGAGCCCTGGACGAAAGGTTGTAGTATACCTCCTGTAATAGGTCCCCCCATACCCCCGATGTGCGCAAACACCCAACCACCAGAAAAGACTCACCCACATTATACGTAGAGGTCCATGGCACATACCCCTATATACCCCCAGGTTGGTTCCCCCCAACCTAACTTTAGTCTGTAGCTCACATGTTGGTAGGGGCGGGGCGGGAGATTGTTACAAACAGTTGATTCTCCGTGTTGCAGACTTGTACCTAAGCCCTAAACCCTGAAACTCTAAACCCTTCAACCCTAAACCCTAACCCTTTAGGTTGTGGTGTAGCCTTTGGAGGGATTAGGGGATCATTGTAAGGAACCCCAAGCGACTACATCGGTCCATACAAATTGGGGAAACCTTTTAGGGCGGTTTAGGGTTTAGGGTTGGCGGGGTACAACACAGGAACCCTTGAGATATCTAGAGTCCGAAGCTCGCAGAAAAGCTGCAAACGCAGTACCCATGGGACTGTGGTGTGTTTATACAGGTTTATGAAACTAAACCCTAAACCCTAAACCCCAAATGTTTGCCATAGGTCACTGCGAAGTCCAAACTTCCCCTCAAAAAGAAACCCTAAACCCGAAACTGCGTAGTTGCCAACATCAAGCTAGGGTTTGGGGCTTAGGGTTTAGGGGCTTAGGGTAGACCCTTATCTAACTCATTAATCCCTACATAAATCCTCCCCAAACTCATTCCTCAACTTTCTCCGCCGGCCTACTTGCGTTGGGCTTAGTTGGAGGGTTACGGGGACTTAGTAAGCAAACTGACAACCCCTATCAGCCATACAATATCTGCTAAGTCATCCGAGTGTTAAGCTACGTGCTGAGGCCCCTTGACTTGAACCCTAAACCCTGAATGTTTAGGGTTTAGGGATTAGGGTTTAGGGTATTCATCAAGTCCCCCTGACCCTCCAACTTACCTCTGATCAGCAAGAAAAATGAATGGATCCTTATCATAGACCCTAAACCTTACACCCTGGACCGCGTGGCAGTAGGTTTATTTTTCTTTTCAGTGCCTTCATGCCCTGCTAATGAGAGGCAAGCCAGCTATGTTTCTTGGTCACGTGCCAACCTCAAGCCCCCGATTTGGACACCATACGCTAGCCCTTGATGATATGGGGATTTAATTACCTTAACCTTTTAAAAAGGACACTTGAATTAAGTATGGTATGACTATGACAGATAATGATGCAGATAATGATGACTATGACAATAAGGCGCCCTCTCATTCAACTTGAAAGGAGGGGCGGAGGAGTAACGTCTAGGGTTTATCCTGATAGACAGTACGAAGCCCCCTCCTTAAAAAAAGTTCAGGAACACCCGACTCCAGCCCTTTGCGGTTAGGAAGGTTCCTCTGGGGGGTAAGAAGCAATTATTCCCATACGTTCCCATACGTTTGAGGTTTTAGGGTGCGGGTTGCAGTGTAGAAGAGTCTGTGGGGACTATATTTAGGGTCCACTGACCACCACACGGCAAGGAAGAGGGCACCTAAAGCCTTCCTTTCCAGAACCATGCCGAGCAACGTACAAGAGAGAAACCGCAAAAAATGAACCCCAAAAGTCGAAACTCGTAGAACTGGAAATGTAATAATCAAGAGGGCTTGGGCAATCCAACCCTGAACATTAAGAGCCTACTCGAGTGATGCGGTGCGTATAAGGTCCTTATTGTAGGGCTTGGGGACAAACTCCTCTTCTTGAACTATCAAAGAAACGCTGAATCTGAAACCTTCAGAGAAACTCCAATAGATGCCTTTACATCGAAGACAACAATGTTAATGATGAACGCATCAAAAATCAAGAATGATGACAGTGATACCTAAACCCTATACCCAAACCTTGAACCCTAAGTCCTGAAGCCTAAGCCCCAGACCCTGAACCCACGCTAAGCCCTGAACTCTAAACCCTATATGAGAGGTTGTCAAAAGTATGGTCCCTTGTTGGATCCCTAGTATAATACGGCACCTAATATTTAGGGTACCCAAAAAGGACCATAATTTTGACACCCACCCATATGAGCCCGCAGAAACTACCGACTTCCGGGCTAGCCTTGCGCTTGCGTGCCGCAGCGGAGGATTCGGATTGGAAGGCGATTCTACTGGAATGGAAACACCACCTGGGAGTTTACTCTCTTCCCCAATAACGGGTTTTGGGGTTTAGGGGTTTAGGGTTTAGGGTCCAAAAGGAAGCCCAACAAGTTTAAAGTTCTTCTATTGGCCAAGTAAGTCTAGGGTCACGTCAAGGCGACATACTGACTCCCTGGACAATGTAGGAACAAATAAGAATTTGCGGGTTTTCTTGAGGAGTATATGGGGGTTTCCGAAAATTAGGGGTACGGTTTTGGGGGTCCCCATAGTAAGGATTATAGTATATTGGGGTCTATATTGGGTCCCGTTATTTTGGGAAACTACCCCTAAACCCTAAACTCTAAAGTACCATATGGGGATGTTGAAGAGAAACACCACCTGGGAGCACGGACAAATGACAAGTGTTACTGCTAGGGATCGCTTTCAGGGGTCTAGGGTTTAGGGTTAGGTTTAGGATTGAAGGTTTAGGGTTTGGGGCTCAGGGTCAGGGAACATGTGCGGATCTACCACTAAACCCTAACCCTGTGGGCTTTTAGAATTTAGAGGCGAAGAGTATCGGAAACCAGGCTTTGAGGGTGTAGTTTACTGGAGAACCAGAGACGGCTATGATGTAGAGCCTAAACCCTAAACCCTAAACCTTAAAACCCAAACCCTAAATCCTACACCTTCAAGCTTGGAGTTGCTAGCTTTGGGGTTTGCAGTTCTGGGTTTGCTTACAGTGCTGTAAGCAAAATGAGAGATTCCTGTATGAGGACATTCACTGAAATGGCAACACATATCTGGAGCGGTAAAAGTCGGCTCCATGATAGAGTGCTCCTTAGTTTTGAGTCTCTGTTGGTGGGCCGAATCTTTTGTGCCCAAGCCAACAAGATGTAAAGTGTGGTCAAAAGAAATACCACCCTCTTCTGAATTGAAGGCATACTTTAGGAGGACCCTCCACTCTGTAATAATGGTATAATAGGAATATAAGAGGACCCTAATACAGTCTTTAATATCCCTTATAGTCACTATTACTGGGTGGGGGGTCCACCAAAGGCATACTTTTGCACAGACAACCTGAACCTCGACCCTGGATCGATTTCTGGAAACTTGCATACCTACTGAATGTTGGTTTGAAGAATTTTTCGGTGCTGAGTTATGCAGATGTCTTTTGGGGGGCAGCTCTCAACTGCCCCACGCTTTCCAAAAGCTCTCGTATCATGACTGCTGGCTTCAAGTGTTGTAAAAACATCCAAGGCATGACGGCCGTTCTTGCCAATCCTTGTACTTGTGAATGGCGGATCCCTATAGCAGTCTGTATATACGTCCCTGTAGTAATCTGTGTAGTCCCGCCACTTACGGCCCTGAGGTACCCCAAAACGGAAACAGCTTCAGTTCCTATGCGTCTTTGGGATGTAGACTCAACGTTTGGGCACATTGGTCCTTCAGTTGAAAGCCCAAGCCAGCAGCAGGGTTTAGGGTTTAGGCCTTAGGGGCCGCATCCATCCCAAATACCGCGCCTCTTGAAACGCAGCCCCCCAGCAACACCTAAACCCTTAAACCCTAAAACCCTAAACCCTAACAAATTGCCGCTTTGCTGCTCCAGCATGTACTGCTCGTCGGAGGGCTCCTTTCACTTCATCAAGCCACATAGCGGCTTAGACATCCCTATAGGGTTTAGGGTTGGGGTTTAGGGCGGAGTTGCCAACATGGGTTACCCAAGGGGCCCTACGGAGATATGAGGATTCTATTGGGATTATTGGAGTCTTCACTACAAGTAGGGTGTATATAGGGATCATTTTGAGAAACACCCAGATTTCAATCCAACAAACTTCTCATCTTGAAATGAAGCTATTTGGGACTTTTCTGTATATGAGGCGGCTGTCTTTGATTCCCTATTTGATGCTCCATTCTGGTAACCCCGAACCCTGTAAAAGCCTGTATATGAAGCCCTACACGGATCCCTCACAGTAGCTTAACTCGTTAATTATAATTGTAGAAAAAATGACCTGCAGTCATTTTTGAATACACATACACTACAAAGGGTACGTACCCCCTAAACCCTTAGCCTAAACCCTAAACAATAATCCCTTAACCCTACACCTGGAACTATACAACCTCCCCAGACCCCCAAAAGGATCTCAAAATTAGATCCCCTAGAACCATTAGGGGAATTATTATAAGGATTGTATAGGGGTTATGATGGGTCTATGTAGGGGATCTAATTTATAGATCCTCCCAGAGGTCTGGGTGTAGATATCCCTAAACCCTAAACCCTAAACCCTCCGCTCTGCCAGCTGCAGCTCCTGGAAGAGTGGTGTTGCAGTCTTCACGGCGAAGCGCTTCACTTTGCCCACAAGGCCTAAAGGATTTCCCAGCTTACGGTTTAGGGCTTAGAGTCTCGGGTTGAGGGCTGAGAGTTTAGGGTTTAGGGTTTAGGATTTAGGGCTTAGGGCTAAGGGTTGCTGAATTGCCCATGTCAAATAGTCTCCACACTGTTTGTGCATCATCGGATTAGGAGAGTCCAGAAAGCGTAAAGTGCACCTACTCAGATACCACAATTTCGTTGAATCCTACAACTATTATCAAGCATATTTCTTGAAGTGTTCCAGGGATTGTGTATCCGGTTTGTTGCTCAGTGCATGTTCACAAGGTTTTTGGCTTGGAAGTTCAAGCAAGAGATGGAAGATCTACCACTAAAAACATGGTAGATGGGGCTTGCAAAAGGCGGAAGCTCCGGTGGCATGCCTAAGCCCCTAAACCCATAAATCCTATAAACCCTAAACCCCTTAACCCTAAACCCCTTAAGCCTAAACCCTAAAACCTTAAAACCCTATCATATTCTCCGCCCCAGGGACTTCGGACCCTTCTAAACAAGGCCCTTTAGCTACCACATTGGGCTTGTGGCTGCCAGAAACGTTCAAGCTCTATTGGTTGGATACTGCCCCAACTCAGAACAGCTGGATAATAAATATAATATGGCCATATATAGCCCTTAATAGGACCCCTAATACAGACTGTTACTGGTGAGGGCAGTACCCAATCTATGGGATTTCTCAAGCTGGGATTCCCATGGGGATCCCATGCTATATAAACCCTCTAAACCCTAAACCCTAATTCTAGGGGTCCCCCTCAATTTTAGGTTTTAGGTTGAGAAATGTGCTGTTGAACCCTGGAAAATCTATGCGGTGCGGGGCAAGTCTGCCTGCCTCTTCCAAGGTTCTTCACACTTCGCGCGGATTTGGGTGTTATGGTGTACTTGAGGTGCTAAACCCTAAATCCTAAAGTGTCCCCCAAAACAGTTAAGCTAGAAGCTTCGCAGTCAAAGTTTCATACATAATTGAATACCAGTAGCAGCCACGATGATGGATAATCACATGGAAAAGAGAATGGAACTAAAATGGAAACTGGGATACTAAAGGGGATTATAGGGATCAATATATCCTACATAGTTTGATGGACATGGCTTCCGTATTAGGGCCTTTATTAGGGACTGTACTAAACTACAAGAGGGACCCCTGTGTCCATGCTTGACCGTCTCTAGGTAACCCTAATATTAACAGAAGCTCATGTCATGAATGTAGGGTATAGAATAGTACGGGTCTTAGGGTCTGTAGGGGTTTTGGACCTATGTAGGGGCTTGTATAGAAGGGTTTAGGGCAAATCATACGTGACGTGCATCAGGAACATAAGGGACAAATCTTGGTGATTCTTTCGGCACATGAATCGACGTATCAACCACGACATAACGGAAGTGACCATTTTGTTTTCCCTTTCCTGTATTTTGGGATGATCGCCCCGACTTCATGTAGCCCCCCCAACCCAGAAAAAAACAAATTGGTAGCACAGGGCGTAATGGGCCCGTGATATCAACCCTAAACTCTAAACCTCCTAATATCAAAGTTTCTATGGTATCTGGGGAGCGCACGAGTCAGGACCTTCATGGCTGATGTCTTTCCGCCTCTGTGATAAGAAGTTTACGGTGCAGGGTCTTAAACCCCAAAGAGCAGGGTCTCCAAGTTCAAGGTTATGCCTGAAGGGGGTTTCAACATTGCAAACTACAGATGCTTTGGGGTGGCCAGGCTGTGAGTTGGCAGCAGGTGTTTGGTTTGGGCTGTTAGTAGCAAGGCACAGTGCGCCCTCTGCTGCAGTTCCTGGAGATTTTCAGCCGGATGAACCGAACACGTGCCCCAGCACACTCCAAACCTGAAAGACAAAACACATCTTGCGCTAGGCTCTCACACGGTTGAAGCCTTCACACCCTTCCCTACAAGCGCTTCTGAAGCTGAAAGCCCACGGGCCTACTATTACCGTTGCTTGAGGGACAGCCACACTCCCAAGCACAAACAAGTACTTCTGCTCCAAGTGGCTTGTATTGGACCTCAGAATCTTCTTCTCGTCCTCCTGTGGCAGGGTTTAGCCTACTTGTGGCTTCGACAGATAGAGAAAGCCATGGAACCCTTTTTCTCACTGGTGATTCTACAGGGATGACAATCCCTAAACCTAAACCCGCGGATCCCTAAGCCTTAAACCCTAAACCCCCGGATCCCTAAGCCCCAAACTCTAATGCCTGTGGGATGGCAAACATGGCACAGCAGCTCATGTCTTCAGGCTGAAAGATGGATCCGGATCTAGGCACCCAAAACCATAATAAGATCCCCATTTTGGATCTACTTAAGGAGTTCTATGAAGTCTGCGCTGTTGCTGGGGCATCGTGTGATTCCCTGATCTTGAGAACCCCCACCCCCCTTGCGTAGGGGATCTGGGCTCCAGGGTATCGGTGCCGCGTAGCTTCTTGAGGCTTTGGGTACCTGAACTCCATGGCATGTGGCGCGGGGCTGCCCCAAAACCCTAAACCCAAAATCTTGATTCTCATGTGCAAGGAACAGGAAGGCAACACCAAAATCGGGTTTTGGTGCTTTGTAGGGCATTGGGGAATAGGCTATAGGGATGGTCATAATATACGGATCCATCCGTTACTCCCTACCAAACACTAGGTAACTTACCCTGAATGCAGCGTTAGCTCTTGCCTGTGGATTCGCATCACAATTTTGCCCTAAACCCTAAAGCCTTTGGTTTAGGCAGCCTTGAACCACTGCGAAGGAATCGCACGGAACTGTGCTAAACCTGGAACTGTCCATGTGTCCACTACTTGCACGTTGGTTGTGACCTTTGAAACCTTGTTCATGTAATCAGATCTTAGGTGACCCCCCTACCCACAAACAATGGCGGCAAAAGAGTAGAGGCAAGTGCCTGAGGGCCCCTGTCTGCTGCTCTTCTAGTATGGTTGGCCACCTATTTGATTTAAATCAGCTGTATTGACCCTTTCTGTCACATACTTACAGCAACCCTAAACCCTAAGCTCCTCATCCTGAACCCTCCCTGATTATCCTCGGCTTCATCGAGTTGATGTGATGTGTCTCGGAGGAACCTGGGTTTCAGGAGTGTGGGCAATTAAAGGAGGCTTTGAATTTACCTGTGTTGGGGTCGTGGACTTCTCTGTAGCAATTTGTGGGCTTGATTTACGGATTCTGTGAGCCAGGGTCCAAGAAAAATGCTGGAGTCACCTTTGGCATGGCCTGAATATGTAGTTAAGCTTGGGGTAATATAACCAAACCTTAAACCCACACCTCTAAAGCCTAAACACGGACCCGAAGGCACCGGTGGTAGTTAGTCAGCCTTCTACCTTGCAGCCAACATACAAAAAACACAATAGCCCCCCTTTGGTCGAAGGGGGTGTGGTTAAGGTTAGGGTTTAGGGTAGTGTTTAAGCTCAGTTGCAGTACTAAATGGGGAAGATTTAAGTTGGTCAGCTCATTATGAGGGATGCTGTTCTGCATACGCAAGGAGGTTCAGATTAGGACTTGGAGATCTTCTGGTGCAAGCCGCTCTCGAGTGTGTTCGTCGCTTTTTGTGCTGCAGCATTCTTTCGGCTAGGTTTAGCCCTAAACCCTAAACCCTAAACCCCTAAACCCCTAAACCCATTAGAAGCCCGTCAAAAGATGAATCCCTGGTGCAGGAGCCTCCCCCAAAAAGGCGCGTACGTGTTTCAGGATTCCCCATTCCTCAGGTTGATCCTCAGGACCACGGGAGACAGTAGTTGCTGGGTGTTAAGCCTGACTTTAGGAGGGAACCCTAAGAGGGACCATTAATCCCGTTACCATATATAACCCTTATATATGCATTATATAACCCCTATATCCCTAGGATGTCCCCATATTAATACCCATAAGCTACAAGAATCCCTATTAGGGGTCCCTCCAAAAGTCCGTACATACTACTACATCCTGCTGCAGAAGACTGAATGGCTAAAGTATCTTGGGGCTTAGGGGTTTAGGGCCAGGGGCTGCAGAAGACTGAATGGCTAAAGGATCTTGGGGTTTAGGGGTTTAGGGGTTTGGGGCCAGGGGAGATCTCGAAAACAATGTAAGACGCTGTGTGAATCCCCTATGGTATCTGCTACGGCCTCCAGAACACGTGCGTAGCCTGTTTTTCGTGGTGGTTGAACCTAGTAAGGTTATGTTCCTTAAATAAAATACTATACCCAAAAGGAGGATATAATCTTACTCTATATTGGGTACCATAATACCCACAAATAAAATACTACTCACTGGGATCCTCGCTCTGGAATGCCTGGGCCCTAACCGAAATCCCAGGGCCTAGACTCTGAACAACCCTAAACCCTAAACCCTAAATCCCTAAGGCCACTAGCAACCCGTCCACGCGCGCCCAGCAGCTGCGCGAGAATATGCAGACCCAGGTAGAGGCACATCAGCGTGAAGAGCGAGGCTAAGCTACCTCCATAGCTTAGTTTAGGGTCCCCCTTTGCATTGGGATATATATGGGTTACATGGGGATATACAGGGATATATAGGCATATGCCAGGAGATATGGGGATGTATATGAGTATATAGGGTTTCGGATCCCTTCAAGGGGGATAGATATATAGAGAGTTATAGGGATACACAAGGATATGTAGGTTATCTTGTGGGATTTGTATGGACATATACTTACCTGTCCAGTATCCTAGGAAAACAAGGGTTAACCTGTTGGGTTTATATAGGGGTTATAGTAAAATAGTAGCCTCAAAAAAAGGTTAAAGGTTACTCGCAAGACAACTAAGTATAGGGACATCTATATAGGGGTATATCAGAATTCAGGTTTTGAGCTGGGAGATTCTCGCGTAGATTTGAAGGGATTGGAAATTTGAGGATTTTGGAAGTCTTAGAGCTTGATGGTTTGAGGGTTTAGGGTTTAGTCGTTCGGAATTTGTAGTTTAGTTTTCAAAATACGACTGTTACAATAAGGATCCAACCCCGCACTCTCCCTTCATCGCCAGGAGCCCAGATGATTTACAAAGAAGTTAAACTGGCATAGCCTTTATTGAAAACACTTTACAGGTATGGATGACATGATTGAGGCAAGTTGGTTGCAAAGTTCTGCTGCAAGCGCTAATCCCCGCTTCTATTGTATTTACTTTCCATCTAACACTTTTTACCGGTGATGTGGCATCAAAGCAATTAGGCACGTAAAAAGCTTACTACAGTGCCTCGAACCTGAATACCCTCTGCCGAGCTATGATGGACTTCCCCAAACGCCTCTTTTTGGAGTAGATGCAGCTGTAAACAAGAGAATATTAGTTCAGGGTTTATGGAAAATGCTGCCCCAACCATTCAAAAACTGATGCGGAGCCTTGAAGAGGGCCGAGTAAAGAATTCTGTACAATTAGCTATGAGCGGCTACAGTCTAAACTTCTAGTACAGCCCGTAGTAACCCCCATAATGCTCCCTTATA
>CAJNIZ010000549.1:0-30973 GCA_905231905.1 Symbiodinium pilosum | reverse complement strand
TGCTAGAAGCAGCTGCCAGCACGGCATCCATGCTAATGAAGCTGCTCGAACACCTGTTGCATCGTCTCACCTTTGGCTTGACAACCCTCTGCTCGTTGCAAAGCCTTACCGGCTGAGACTGACCAGTTGCCAGCCAGCTTGGCCATTGCCTTGTGAATGCCTCAGGGATATCCTGCGCTTCTTCGACGACTTGGTGGCTTTGACAGCCGTCGGCCGCAGTCCACCAAATAGCATGTCCACCTCTTTTCTGATGAGTTCCCCGCCGGCTGCGACCAGCGCGTTAGAAACACCTGGCATGCTAGAAGCAGCTGCCAGCACGGCGTCCATGCTAATGAAGCTGCTCGAACACCTGTCGCATCGTCTCACCTTTGGCTTGACAACCCTCTGCTCGTTGCAAAGCCTTACCGGCTGAGACTGCCTTGTGAATGCCTCAGGGATATCTTGGAATTGCTCCAACGCACTGGAACTGTGTAAGAGAGCATAGTTGGAGAAACTCCGTCCATGGGAAGTCCTCTTGGATGGGCATTGGAAAGTAGCCCTCAACTCACAAACTCCCTGACACCCTCTGCCCTAAACACTCAATCTTGAACGCACCGGTTTTTGCCTGCGTGCCCATTGGCGTCCAGTTGTCGGTCCAAAGGTCAACCGAAGTGACGTCTTGCACTTCATGGGGTCTTCACCCAGGGCTTAGGGTTTAGGGTTCACCCTTGGCAAGATGCTTCGGGTCAGCCCAAACATCCAGTTACGTAATTCATGATGCTGGATCCTGCACTTTGACCCAAATTCTGTTTCATTTCCGTTCTCTTGTCCATTTGATTCTCCATCATGGCGTTATATCCCTGAAAGCTAGACCCCATATGAGCGGCCGCCGAAAGTCCTTGTATAATCTGATGCCACGGATGATTTGGGGGGGCCCTATCGTTTTTAGAGGTTTTTGCGTCACTTCAAATCTGAGGTATCGCTTTACAGGCTCGACCAACTGAACCTACATAAATCGCCTCAAACCTTGCGCTCATGATTGGGGGGTATCGCTTTTGGGAGGGTCCTATCGCTTTTGAGGGTTTTGGCGCAATGTATGAATCCCACGCCATTCCCTTTCATGGTCCCCTATATGCGAGTATTGGGAATTGCTCATATAATCCCTACTGGGGTACTCATACATTGCAAGGGCACACACAGCACAGGGGCGTAGTCCTTCCACGTCCACTGCGGTTCGGGGTTAGGGTGGGGTGTAGCCAGGCATAAAAGGAACCAGTGACCTGCAGAAATTCTAGCACTTAAGGCTCTTGATTATGGCAGGGGTAGGCAAAAAACTCCGCCCATTCCTAGCCTTTCACACATGAATTTACAGAGTCAAAGCAGAAGAATTTGAGGACCGTTTTAGCAGGCCTCTGGTTCGAAGTTTGGCCTTCAATATGCAAGCCCTAGGCTTTAAGGTTTATAGTTTTAGGCCTGGGGATACCTATGTAGGTACAACCTTTCCACAAGTATCTAAGAATAAGTGACTTTCTTTTGAGGCTGCGGCCGCAGTAATCCATGACAAGTGTGGAAAGATCCCATAACATCCCAAAACCCTAAACCCTAAACCCCTAAACCCGGCCTAAACCCTAAAGCGCTGGCAATGCGCTTGAAGGCCAAGCTCAGCCTTCGCTGAGAGGGGCTCATGGCTGATACGCGGCGACCAAAGTTGTGAATGGGAACTTCATATGGTAGTTGTTTTATTCCTGGCTCCACTTTAAGTACCCTATATATCAGGTCAGAGGCCGTATTAGAAACGGGACCCAAAAAGGGACACCACATGTTGACAACCTACCATATTCCATCTACAAAGCCGCACATCTGCGTCTCGCGAGCCCGGCCAACAAGTGTGGTAAGCTGAAAGGCTACTTTCCGGGAGCGCCTTGCTAAACGACATTTGGGGGTTTCCTGAAATGGAGGGTACCTTTTTGAGGGTCCCTATAACAAGGACTATAATATTTTGGGGTCTATGTTGGGGTCCCCCTGTTTTGGGAAACTGCCATGTAATTCAGAACAGCAGAACAGGATTTGGCAACATGGCGGCTTAGGTACGTTGTTTGCTTGACATGATGCATCGGTATTGCAGGCTTGCAAGCAGGATACAACGTCCGCGAGGCCGCAAACTTTGGAAGCTGCACATGCCCAACTTGCGTCTTTCTGCTGTTCTGCCTAGCAGTCTCTGCAACCGCAGTGTGATGATGAGATTTGCACGTTGCATGGCTCGGAGGCAACATCACCTGAACTTTGAAAAACTTGTAACACATTGCAAAACGCGCCCAACTGGACCTCCCACAGAATCAGCTGCTGCAAGCAACTTGCTTGAAGGCTGGTGTATGGAACCAGTGGAACTGAAGGATGCGCTTTGGCTCTGCCTTAATCCTTGCTGCTAGGCAGTCCTAGGCACCATAAACTGAATACCCAAATCCGCCTGTACGGTTCACGGGTGTAGGCTGTAAGCCCAATTTCTTTCGATTTGATCCTCCATCCTATAAGCCTCTTTATACATCCCAGTTCGGGAACGTACGCAGCACGCCATGCGCCTGAGCGAGCAGGGCACAAGGGTCTCCGACCTCAACCTGCAAATGCTGCAACCTTTTTCGGCAGCCGCCCAGGCTTTCAGCCGTGAGTTCAGGGTGAAAGGCTTACATTTTAGGGCTTAGGGCTTAGGATCCCTTTCAGTTGACTTGGCGAGAAACTGACAGGACGGTACAGTCGTGGCCAAGCTGCGGCTTCCAAAGCAGCTTAGGGTTTAGGAAAGAACCCTAAGAGAAATTTGTGAGCCATGGAAGTCCGTAATCTGAAACATTTCCTCGTCGCTGCTTTTTTGGCAAGCATGTTAAATACAAGGGAGATGGGAGAGCTGGGCTGGCAAAAACACTCTACAAGGGATTGTGGAACGTGAGTATTGAAGAGTGAGCATCAGCTGAGAACAGCATGTGGCTGACAGGCAAGCGTCAGCATCCCTACTTTCTAAATTTGAAGAGAGGTCTGCAAGGCAGGAGATCTTTGTCTGTGACTGGTATGCTGGACTGATCCCTTCTTGAATGAGGATGCTACTATTCGGGAATATTGCGCAAGCCCTTACAAAACTCCCAGGCGGAGAGCCTGCTCAAAAGACGAGTGCCGACCAGGAATTGCAGCTTGGAGTCTTCAAGTGCAGGCGACTGCTCATGCCGCACCCTGGATGGTCTTGCCACCTAGCTTCGTCCATTGTCAACCAATCTGAGGCTATGGAGGCGTGCAGGACACAAATAATCCAAAGCTTGCACGGCATACCGCGGGTTCCGAGGCACTTTGCCCAACGGCTTCGCTAGCAAATTCAATCAGGATTTGTAATGTGTGTGCTGAAGAATACAGCCTGGCTGCGAACAGCATGTGGCTGACCAGCCAACGTCAGCACTACCAGTACCTGTGAGCAAGCAGAACCCTGGGAGGATCTAGACTGTAGATCCCCCTTAAAAGATCCTAGAAATCACCCAAAAACAGTACAGGGTACCGTATTGCGGGGTCTACTTTCTAGTCGTTCCGTCCTTTGTGACCCCCGGCCCGTGCTGCAGTGGCCGATGCTGTATGTCTAGAAGCCCCGCATTGCAGAACAGGATTTCGAACACTCTTTTTGGCCGTCCTGCCTGCATCCTCTACTGTTCTTCGGTGCTGTTTGGGGTTCAGGGGTTTCAGGTTTAGGCTTTAGGGTTGAAGTTGCGGTGCATCTTCGGGCCTCAATAGTCCGGGTGCCTGAACAAAGGCCATACCTTTGACAACCCCTCCAATACACTCCAGTCACTCCATGAATGAGCGTGGGCAAGCTACTTCAAGGAGTAGCTCGGTGTCGGCTGCACTCAGCTGTTTCACGGGCAACTTGCTGGAAGACTTTTCTCGCACAGCTGCACATGCTGTGCTAGTTTTGTGGAATCTGCAGATGAACTGCATCATTGCCCTTTGGCAGTTTGGATTCTTGAGTGTGACCTGCCTGTGCAGTTTAGGGTTGAGGGTTTGTGGCGTAAGGCATGGGGATCCCAACAGTACCTGAGGCAAATGTCAACGGATGCGACTGAATGTGGGATATTGTGGGATCTTCATTGTTCATGGTGCCACTTTGCCTCTCAGCTCATCTGAAGTATAAAAAGCAAGAAGAGGTCTCGATAGCAAATACATAGCCTATTTGACAGCACCCGGCAAGACACATCTGTTCACATAGTCAGCTACGGAACGTGCCTGTACTGGCCCATGAACAGAGTAGCGGGGTTCTACCTTCCAGGAACATTGCACTTCTGACATTTGCACACATGCTCGGCTACCTGGGGGTGGTGGACAAAGAAGTGTGCAGCAGTATGCGAGGTGCCTTCTTTGCAATGGCCACACATCACAGGGCACCCTGAACTGGCAGTACCCTACATTGGCACCTAGATCCGTTCGCAAAATTTGCACGCCTTGGGCTAAGTATGGCAGCCACGGCACCCGATAGACCCTGTTTTTTCAATGAACAGCCGACTGCCTCACCTGCCCGGAAGAATGGCGCTGGCCAGGAAGGGGCCAGGCGAGTACGTTCTTTGCGTTGAGAATGAAACAAACGCTCCAGGTCAACAACGGAGCACGTGCAGCATGCACGTGGAACGTAGCCTGAAACTTTTTCTCCTGCAACATTGCTGCGAATTCCTCCTAATGGAAATATTGCAGGATACGGAACAGCTCTCCTATACACAACTCCGCAATCATTGCACAACAGTATCAGAATGAGGGATCCCAAGGTGTCGGCAGTCAAACTGCTGAAAAACCGTGGACATCTGAAGGATCTGTCCAAGGACATGCGTATTACTCAAGCTGCGGCCCCTCAGGCAATGGCAGAGCCTTTGCCTTCGGAATGCAAGTGCATGGTATTCTGCATGTAGCTTGACCGCGGGTCGTGTTGGCAGCTCTGGCTTTGGAGTCTTCATGGCTCTCAATGTTGCGCCTCTTCTGCTTTCCCACGACAAGCGCTTCTACGGCGTTCCACGAGGTCATACCTGAAGTAGAGATATGAAGAGGGGTTTTCAGTAACGAATATGTAGCCTACTTGCCGGCCTCGTAGCACACCTCTCTCCCAGACAGTGGCCTTCCATGCATGCAGTAGGTTTGCCAAGCGGATCCTTAGGTTGGGGGGAAGTGTTGCCGGCCACCCAGGACATGCTGGACAATTCCAGCTCAGCACTGGCCGCGCGGGCTGAACCCTAAACTCTTGCATGTATCCTGCATCTGCTTGTCCAGAGATCCTGCTGAAAGATGTTCGGCAAATTCATTTGTCCGAAAGCACGCCAGACGCCAGAGGCCATGTGTGACCTCCCAGGTGTTATGGGCGTCTTATAAGCGGCTCTTGCAATGCAATCGCTGTACGGTGCATACGCCTTCTAGTTCCAGGAACGAAGGCGTCCTTCGCAGAAAATGCAGAACACAGCTCGCAAGGTCAACAAGCGCTTGGTGTCGGGGAATGTGCACTACTGTAAAATAACGATTCCGGCATACACGCATGTCCCATCATCTCAAAATAGTCGAGGTGTGTGGAAAAGGTCAAGGAGGCGCAGTCGGCAGCCCTGAAGGCTAATGTAGACCCATGATTAATAAACCCCCTCCTTTTCAGGCCTAAATATTAGGATCCCTATTATAATCCCTATCAAGGAGAGGGGGTTTATTAATCAGGGGTCTACATTACTTGCGGCTGCACAAGCCCAGACACCTTGGGCGCCGGGCACAAATGCTGAGGGCAGGTCGAAGAACTGCTGGTACAAGTTGCAGACATGTATGTAAGGATGGGAAAACTGCAGACTGGAGACTAAACCGAGGCCCTAAACCCTGAATCCTATACCCTCAACAGCAAACCTCGATTAACCCTAAACGACTTTAACTACGGGCCTTGGTTATCCTCTGAGCTGAGGCCGTCTATTGCAAACCGTGTGGCTCAAACCTTGACCAACATGCAGTCTCTTTAGCACTTTGCAAACGTCTGCAGCCAAATCATTGCTTAGGCAGGCATGGCAACCGAGGAACCAGGGTCTCTGGCATCAGGCCACAAACTTTGCAAGCTGAGCTCACCCAGCATCCTTGGAATCTTTGCAGACTGCTCCAGCCCTTGGAGGCTTTTGGCTGTGACTGAGGCATACTTAAGCAGACTGCACAATGCAAAGACGCTAAAGCTGGCACTTCACGAGTGCTGGCAACCTGCTTGACTGCTGGGCTGGTAGAAAACGGGACAGACGTTTTTACGCGGATTTTGCAGAGCATTGCGTGATGCCGACTTGCCGCTCGTTCATGCAGACAGTTGTTGGCGTGTGATTCATCAGCGCTGCACTATAAAGTAGCCTGTAATGACCCTTACGCAGCAGACTTCATGAGCCATGCCGGCACTCCTGGCTTTTTCTGCTGTGCAGCCCGAGTGTTCAGAATCGCGCTGCGATACCAACTTCGGCGGTTCAAGGGGCTGCATGGTGACAGCATCCAACCCTCTGCTGGTAGCAAAATGTACTAGCCCCGAGAGCTTTGGGGTCTTCGGGCTGCTCAACAAAGCTGGGAGATCACTGGGGCATCTCCAATACTAGGAATCCCGCGAGATACATCTGAACGTCGTAAACCTGAGTTTTATTGAGCTGCAGTTTGGGTTTGAGCTGCTAAGGATTTAGGGTGCATTGCCATCTGCAACTTCTGAGACCATATACCAAGGGATGCTGTGGATCAGATGTACAACCGAAGATTGGAGATAGGGAATTCAACCTAGAGTTTGCAGGGTTGCTGTTGGGGAACTTAAAATCAAGTGGCGTACCAGAAGAGGGATGTACAGATAATGGCATGCTTTCCTGGTAGGGGTAGCTTGACTTGAGCTCCTCAACAATAACCCGATTTAGAGTTTAGGGCTCGACCTAGGGTTCAGGCTTTCTCCGGCCTGCTGTTTGCAGGTCACATCATATCTCCAACGTTGAGCGTTGCAGAACAGAAGCAGCCGCGTGTACGTCGGGGCAACCATCCCGGAATGATCTATAAGACTGGGCGCTACCCCAGACCATACACATCCTGCAAGGGTCAGAACCACTCCGCGCCACCACCTTTCCCTCTGTATGTTATATTCTTGTGGTAGACTCACTGGACGTTGGCCTGTCTCAACACACTCTTGATGGGCGAAATCATGCATGATCCTACATACCCAAGCCGAGCGGAGTACCACAGTACATCAGACCTAGGGTGTGGATTTTAGGGTTTCGGGTTTAGGGTTTAGGAGTTTAGGGGTCAGGATTTAAGGTTTAGGAATAGGATCATGCAGGCTTTTGTCCATCCACTGCACTGCTACACAGCTTCTGGCAGGCGCATGGCAGAGCTTTACAACTCTTCCACTGTGTGGCATGGCTTCGGCTTAAGGCCAGTTGACAGCCAACATAGTTTAGGGTACTTTATGCTAAGCCAATAGTAGTTTCCATGTTCTCTTCCATTATCCCTAGGGTTTCGGTCTTAGGTTTTGCCATGGTTCGAGATTCAGGGAAGATTGGGGTTAAAGGTTTAGGGCTTAGGGTTTTTTGGGGCTTAGGGCTTGTTAGGGTTTAGAGTGCCATGGGCACCCGGTCAGTGCACTAGGAGCCCAACGAGCAGGGTGCAAAAGTCTCCGAACTCAAGGCGGAAACGCAGCGAGATGTGCCAGACCAACAACCCCCGAGCCTCTCAGTTGTTGAAGATTTGGAGAGGTGCTGACACCATAGCACGTGATGCCGCGTGCGCAGCTTTATTGCCAAGCTGTGGCTTACCGGCCAGTCATCCCCCTGGACAACCTGCTTGAATGCCAGGCGGGCAGGATACTAGCTGTACGAAGGATATGTGACTTGGCTAGGAACAGCATTGGGCCAATATGAGGGCATCAGCACAGCTTATGCTGCCTGAGTAGATGAGACATGTGCCGCTGGAGATCTGCAAGGACCATGCTCTGTGTCAGGCACACTCAACTGATGCAGACCACCTACTTACAAGAGTTGTGCTCAGCCTTGTGGTCCTGGATTCAAGGCTTAGGGTCCAGGATGGCTTAGCTTTTTAATTCTTTGTTGTGCCCGGTTTAGGGCTTGAGGTTTACACGATGCTAAGCACTGCCTCCCACCCCTCAGGGTTGTCAAGCTGTAGCTGTCAACATCAGCGGAATTCAGCAGACAGGACATGCAGCACGCGAGGTCTCCAATGCCTGAACTGCATGTCTCGCGCACTTGTCCTCACTGATTGGTTGAATGCTGGGCTTGCAAACAAAGACGAAAGCCAACTTGGGCACAATACAATGTGGCTGTGAATAGCTTGTGGCTGATTAGCAAGCATCTGCACCATCAGTGTACCGCTAGAGATGACAGCCCCAGCGCATGAGAGCCCTGTGTCCCACAGTTGACTGGTGCGGGGAATCTGCCTGAATGAGCCGCCGCTTCCACCTCGCGCGTTGCCTGTCTTAGAGTTGAAGCCTCAGAGCCAAGGGGCCTGCGTCGTGTCGACGAATGCTGAGGCATTGTTATCAAGGACCAAGCTTCGACGGGTGGAGTGGACACCCAAGTTCCCTGATACCCGACACAGGGTAAACCAAAAGTTATGACAAGCCACGTCATGACGTCCATTGTTTTCATCATTGTTGTCACTCATGTTTGGAAAACCCCTTTGATCTTTCACCGTTGTGGAATTGAAATGTTTAGGGTGAAGGGGTTATTAGCTTGCATAGAGGTGATGATGTCTCTGGGAGCTGTTTTTCTTTTTTGGGGTGGGGGCATCAGATGGCATGAGAGAGAAACGTCAGCATGAGTAGAGCACACTGCTACAGGCATCGTCACAGTAAGGACTTTAGGATTTGAGGTCTAGGGTTGGCTGGAATGCAATTAAAGAAGCCTTCACCCGTTTCTAGGCCTGTGTGGTGCATGCTAGGCCTGCCATGATGCGGTCTGCAGATTCTAGGTGCCAGCGTTGCTTAGACAGAGCCTGCAATCTGGGTGTCTCATGTGCTCAGGCAACCTGTTTAAAAGCTGGGCTAGCAAAGCTCGGCAAAGCTTTGCTGCTTAGCTGCAGCTGGCTTCTTGCCGGCAGTATCAGCACGGCATCCCCGCGCTTTAGTGTGACCTGTGTACTCGCGAGCTGTGTCCAGGGCATCCCCTTTTCTTGAATTTCAGCACGGAGCATGATGTGTGATGCGTGCCTCCGCGTCTGAGGTAGAGCTTCCCCCAAGCCACCATGAACTCAGCCACCCTTTCTCAGGCTTCGGGATTCCTCATCTGAAAGGTAGGCTGGGAAAGCTGAACCGGATTTTCACTACCTGTCGCATTGAGGAGCAGAGCTTGGCTGTGAACTTCATGCCCGCTGACACGAAAGCTTCGCTGCTTCTGCTGCAGGATCATCGCCTCCACATGGCAGGTGGGCAGCATGCAAGGGTCTCAGACCTGAGGCCGCAGGCAATTAGGGCACATTGCTAGAGGCACCGCAACATGACCGGCACGTGAAGAAGGGCTTCAAAGGAGATTAGAAGGGAACCGAAGGCTCCCTAGAGGATTTCTAGCTGAGTAGTTGGACTCGGCTTAGGATTTACGACATCAGCAGCTTGCCACTCCTCTCAGGTTCAAGCAGATGGAATAGACACTGCAAGGAACCTCTGAAGCATGCACTCAGCCTACAGGGCGCGCGCAGAAATGCCGAGAACAGTCAATAAGGGCTCCGGCCAGAGGCTACGCATCGTTGCAAACAGATTGTGGATGGTCACGGCGCCTCGCACACCCTGTCGTCTCAACTGGACATGCATTTTCTGGCGCGGAAGACACTGTAAAGCCTCTTCTAATGCATTAACACTCCCTTCATGCCACAGATGAGTAGTATTGAACACGTTCACTGCCTGCAGTACCCTAGGTACTAGCATTCTGCTGTAGGCATCTAAGGATGCAGAGTGCACACGCGGCCAGCAAGCTGCGCGCAAGGCCTCCTGATTGATTCTTGTGAGGTCATGTGCTCCAACCAGCACGCTGCCGATCTGTGACTTGAAGCCTTGTATGTCAGGTGCAGGAAGAGGGATGGCCTGGTCATGAAGCTGCACCTTTCAACATTAGCCAAGGTTGAGTGGGACGGAGCAAGCAGCACAGAAGAGATTGAAAAGGCTGAGCCTGCATTCTTCCACACACAGATGCAGCCTGGTCAAAGGTCGGGCCAGGCTGACAGAATTGCAACAAGACTCCGGCGACTTGAATACTTCGAGACAGCACTTGGCTGGAGCTGGCAGCTGGCTCCCCAGCAAGCATCAGCAACATCAGAACCGCCCTATGCAAAGCTTGGTGCAAGGTCTGGCACAAGAAGGTGTGATTGCATTGACCTGCATCTTCCAAGCAGGGCGGATCGTCTGATTCCTGGGTATGAGTTGGGCTTCGGCCAGATTTGCCTTGTCACTTCTCAAAGACAGGATTCTTGCGTAGTCTTTCAAAGACAAATTCCAGAGCTCTGTTCTTTTGCTTCATGAGTTGGGTAGAGATCAAGGCATGAGCGCAGCTTATGTCTCCAGAAGCTTAGTGATCAGCCTTGAGAGCGTTGCCAACCATGCTACGGAAGTCACCCAGATTCACCTCTGGCTTGGCCCAACTAGGCTTCAAGGTTCCCACAGTGATCCCCAAAGCATGACCTCAGACAGCGATTTTCATGCTGAGAGCCTTAGCTGTGTCTGAACCTCCTAGACTGAGTGTTCGGCCTCAAAATTGAACTGGGAAGCTACAGCTGCAATTTACCAAAGGAAGGATGTGGCAACAAGTTTCACCATAAACCATGTGAGTTCAGTCAAAACGGCTCCGGCCTAAACGCGCTCTGCTTTGTGCATCATGCTTGTTTCCTTTATGAAGGCAGACCCAGCAGAAAATTGAGCAGAATCTAGCACGTGGGCAAGGCAGCACGGGGATATACACGGCTTAAGGGTTAAAGGGTTTAGGGAGCCTGCTGTGAATACCGCTGCATTGCACGTGGCGAGGACTCACTCTTGAATCCTGCAGACCGTCTGGGTGCAAGCTCGCACTAGCGCAAGTGCGCCATGTGCATCCGGGACTCATGCTTAGTTGCGAACAGAGGATCGATAACAGGCATTGTGATGGGCTTTTGCTTTTAGGGTTTCCGTCATTTGGAAAACTAAACATGACTAGGACTTGTCATGTTTTCCTTCTCCGCTGCGCGGCCCTGGAGAAGGGGACAGGCTTGGCATACAAGAGGCTTCCGGTGAATAGATCCTACTTCGGGGGTCAGGGGGACTTAGTAAGCCGGTTAGTAATGGGGATAGCTGGGGTTACTATTTGGCTCATAGGGGCTTTAATTGACCTACTTACGAAGCCCCCCGGACTTGCAAGTACTGCCTTTCCCAAAATTGCGCTGGGTGATCAAATCAGGGTCAGCTGCGGCCCTAATAGCCAAACGTGAAGCATGTATGCTCTTGTGGAAGATGCCACTTTTCATAATTTAAGCACAACACCACGTAAGCATTTCATGGCAAACATGAGCTGAGAAAGAGCGTGAACGGAACAAGCTCTAGGCACTTCTCACTGCAGGCAAGCTTCTATTTATGCAGCCGTGAAAATGACGCTGTGATAAACGCTTCAGCACTTTGCACTGCTTATTCGGAACCAAGCATCTCGTGCATTTAACCGTTCCTAGCACAAGTATTGTCGGTGCTTTGTATGCGGGGATGCCCATGAGCAGTATACATGCTGGCTGCTGCAACGGCTGTGGGAACATGTTCAGCGTGTGAACAGGTCAGTAGGGCAGTCGGCAAGGGTTGCCATTCCAAGACTGCCCACTTTGCGAGGAGCCGAGCCCACCCTGAATCTACCCGCTCTCTTCGCTGAAGCCCTGAAGTCGTCAAGGCAACATGATGGCAAAGTCTGCGCATTGTCTGGCTTCATTGCCAAGCTGCAGTGTCCTACACCCAGCAACATGTAGCACAGACGAGATACAAATCCCTATATTCCCCCAGTGTCCATTTCATTTTCCATTGTCTTTTCCATTTGCTTCTCCCTTGTAGGGGGCTATTAACGCAAGAGATCGGCAAGGCCGAGCTTGGCTTCTCATGAACTCACGGCAACTTGCTTGACTGCTGGGCAGGCAAAGCGGGAAGATAAGCTGCAACGGTGTAACAGTGTTCTGGCAGACGGGCACCCAGCGGCATCATACCTTGTGCTTGAGCAGACGAAGCAGGAAGCGCGCGTGATCTGCGGAGCTGCAGTTCTCTGTCTTGTTCTCGCGGCTTCTGTGGGGAACCAGGTTAGATGGCTTAAGTTAAACGCTACATCCACGAAGCCCTTTGCCGGCCTCTAAGGGGTGATCTCAGAATCTTCAGGCCCGAGCCAACCGGCACATGCGACGCGAGGTCAAGCTTCCAACATCAACTTATACAGCAACAAATCTCGAGGTTGAGCTGGGGAGACAGAACAAGCTTTTGCCGTTGGGGTGCTAATCAATATGGGCTGTGGCTGATGGGCAGGAATCAGCAGCGTCAGGGCAGGAATAAGCAGCGTCAACGCTCGTGAGTACGTTGAAGTTGCAGCGCAGCCCGTGTGCGCAGTAAAGCCTAAGACCTGCATCCCGCCCTCTCGACAAGTGCGCACAATCTGCGTACATAAGTTGTGCCAAAGCCTTGGCCAATCAGGCGACGCCTTCATTTCAGGCTGAAGGGTTTGGGGTCTGTGGCGCTCACGATTTAGGGGTTCAGGTTTTAGGCGCATCGGTCACTTTTCAGAGGTAGGGGCCATGCGCCAGCATAGCCTGCAGCCCACGGCCAGCAGAGGAGCTCCAGGTACTTAGTTGCATCATTTGGTAGTTTCCCTAACTAAGGGGACCCCAATATAGACCCTGATATACTATAGTCCTTATTATGGGGACCCCAAAATGGTACCACTAATTTTAGGAAACCCCCATTACTGCTCAGTGACAGGAAATGCACAAAACCTTCTGCGGCGCACGGCCAAGATATGCTCAGGACATAGCCTAGAACGACTGACCCCCCGCCCCACAGGATGCTGGGGTGAAGTCTAAACATACGTCGTCATGTCAAGGTGGCAGATGCCACGGCGACTGGCTGCGGAACATCCCCCGCTGTTTCATGGCGTCGGCCGCAGGATTTACGATTTCAAGCCCGCGAGAAAGCAGCATGGCTCAAGAAGCCTGAGCCCCGAATATCTCCCCTGAAATGAATGCGTGAGGCACAGGCTCCTTGCAAGGTTCAGCCCATGGCGGAGCTAATGTCGCGAAGTGGGAGGAGCGCGCTCCATGAACAAAATCAAGTGCAGGCCTGGAGCTGGGGGCTAGGGCTTACGGTTTAGGGTTTCGGGTTTAGGGTAAGGACCCTTAATGGGGACCCTTGTAGCTTATGGGAGTAAACTACCTCCAGATAACCCTTGACTGGCCAGTCATAAGCAGGAACCAAAAGCTACGCCTTGCAAGCTTCTCCTTTCTTCGCAAGCCTCCCCCCATCAGTCCAGGTGCGCCACTTGTGCACAAAGTACTTTGACAGCCTGCCGCGTGATGTTTTTGCTGGGCCTGCAGATGCCGACGCCAAGAGATTCGAGGCTTTAGGCTTTGGGGTTTAGGGTTTAGGGCTTAGGGTAGTGTAGGGTTCAGGGAGCATGGATCTAAACCCTTCTTTTGCTATTCACCTTAGCTACATCACTAGATGCTCCCCATAACCCAGGCCACAACATAATACGCAACAGCCTTGGTCCAATCAAATGGTGGTTTCGGGTTTAAGGGTTTAGAGTTTTCAGGTTTAGGGTTTACGGGTTTTGGGGCTTTGGGTTTGAAATAGTCAGTACAAGAGACTGTACGATGTTCCCTGGTCATGACCATGAGGCTTAGAGTTTAAGGAACTAAGGTTTCAAAATTTCGGGCTTTAGGGTTGAAGGGTTTCAGGCATTGCCCGCACAAAAAGCGCTGCCACGCTCTGACCGGTATGCTGTCATCAGCAGGCTGTTCTCCAAACCCTAAATCCTAAACCCTCATCCGGAGGCCGTTGCTGTGCGGCATGGCTTTGCCAAGGGTCCGAAGGAAGCATGCAACATTGTTTAGAGGTTGGGTGTAGGATTGAGGGTTTAGAGTTTAGGGTGCAAGGTCGAGAAAGCCTGAACTCTTTGTGGCAGCCAGCTGTCTCAACAACAGAGAACTTACCACAGCCTGGCAGTGACAAACTTATGTGTATCCTTAACTCCCTTCAAACCCTAAACCCTAAACCTTATAAATGTTGGGCCGCTGAGGGCAGATCATTCATTGTAGGCGAATCCGGAAAACAGCAGCCAGAGGCTCTGGCAGCGTCTGCAGCGCTCCTGCCACGAGGTCACATGCTGCAGCCACATCGACCGAGTCTGGGTATAGTCCCGCTTTGGTAGATAGAATATAGAGTATATGGGAATCTTATTATAATATACCCAAAGCCACATTCTATCTACTTAAGGGGGACTATAGGCGAACTTTGTGCGACGCAGTCACGCCGCAAAGCTTGAGCTTCGAGTCTCACCTACGCAACTCGCGAAGGAGAGCCGCTTGCAACGCAAGCTGGCAAAGAGCCCGTTATCTCACGCCTAGACCTTTTGGTTCATTTCGGCTTTAGGGTTTGCTTGCACCCCAAAACGATACTGGCTTGAAGAATGGGCTGACTGAAAGCTGAGCGGAATCTAGAACGGCACCAGTTGCGCCTTGTTGATGCACACTGCCCGCAGCATCCGTGAAGCGGCAAAGGTTTTGAGCGCTGTACACCATGCGAAAATTTCCAAGGATTGGGGCTCCATTTTGGAGATCCCTAGAAGACTTTCTGTTCTGAGGGTATGTGGCGGTTTTCTGAAACTCCCATGTAGTGCGGTGGGTGGAAGGCTGGCAGGAACGTGGATGCGCGATTAGGGTGTTCGGTTGTTCAACGTCTGGAACATAGAATTGCTCACTGTGGCAACCCCAAACCCTAAACCTATTGGTCGGGAACTTCGAGTTACTTGTCAAATGTGTTTTCAGTGCTCAGGCAACAACATTCAATGAAGGGCTGCATCAGACCCCTTGGTAAGATGTTGCCGCAACAACGCAACATTGGAGAATAACAGCGCAGGTGCAAACCTTCCATAAGCATCAAATGGCGAGTAAAACCGCATAGATTCAGAGAGGCACTGAGATAGCGCCTTTGGCACGGGTGCTTGGGTTTGTTGGGACACCAACCAAAGTAGTTGACCACGATGGACCTGCAACAACCTACCGTTACAAGCAAGTGGACAGACAACCCCCGGCGCACAGTGTGTCAGAGTGTTGCAGCTTTGGCTCTGCCGGAAACAACTTGCCTTTTTAGCATGGCATGGAATGATGGCCGACCGTCAGCATCCACTTTCGCCATGCAATCACCACGAGCAGTTTACAAGAGCCTCAAACCTCAGGCTGTGGACTTTTCGAGTAGTCGCAGGATCAGCATGCAGCGTTGCGAGAACTCCAACGGCTGAGCCTGGCGCATCACTCAGACGACCTGCTTGAATACTGTGCTGGCGGAGCATACACGTCTTCGCCGCAAAGGGATTCACAGTGACAGGCAACCATCAGCAACGCTTGTTGCGTTTGAGCATGTGAAAAACGCACAAGGAACAAGTTCGGCTCACAAGGAAACTCCTGTTTAAAGATTCTACGGGTGACTGGCCTTCATCAATCCGACCCCGAAGGAGCTTGTTGTAGTGAACTAGTCAAGTCTAGCGTAGCAAGAAATACGTGAGATCTTCTTGTGGGTCTTGAATGGTCCGTCTCTGAAAAGAAGCATTGCTATCTGCGGTATGGGTTGCGAAAAGACTTGAAAGTTCCCTAGGCTGTCATGGTATGTTGGCAAAGGCGCTGCTTAGCTTTCAAGACAGCGCTTGCGGCGTAGGCCAATTGTCTTTGCATCAGGCTGATGGTAGGAGCCTGCCTCCAGCATGCAAGCTTGCCACTGAGTTTGCAGAACAAGGGAGGTCTCTCATATGGAGAGGCAACCATTGGAGAAGTATCTAAAAGTACGCGATAACTTGTTTGGGAGTTTTTCAACACAGCCCCTATGTGACCCCTAATTGAGACCCTAAACCCTAAACCCCTTTACTCTCCCTGCAATCCCTGTATATCCCTAGGGTTTCTGAAAACCCCCTATTCGGCCCTCAGTTCTTCAACCCGCTGCCTAGGAATCTTCCACCCTCAAGTTGAAGCCTGGGAGTTGTAATGGGTTTTGGGTTTTGGGTTTGGTGGTTTAGTGGTTTTGTGGTTTGGGGTTTTGGGTGTAGGGGTTTAGGGCTTAGGGAGTTGTGAGTGTTTTCATGCCCGAGCGGATGCACACCCTGCACCTTGCATGACTTTGTTGCCAAGCTGCAGCTTGGACCATCACGCAGGATCAACATGCAGCGTTGCGAGAACTCTCCATCTAAAGCTGTGACATGTCTGCCAGACTGATCTTGCTCTGTTCATGTGCCGCGTCCAGCTTGTTAGGCACTCTGGCATGCATGGAGTCTACACTTCCTGCACAAGAGCACAGAAAACGCACAAAGCACGCAATCTCCAATGACTGGGCTATAAAAGCTGGGTAGGGCTTCATTACTTGGACAGAACACAGCATGCCGGAGACTGGCTGCTTGGGAAGCCCTCTTCCAACCCTCAAATACAAGCCATTATGGTTTTGGAACAATGCCCAGAAGAACGACAGACTGCTGGCTAGCATGGAAATGAAACCAGATTTGCTTCTTGCCGGCACGCGGATATCCGGAGATGCTCCCTGGGGTGGATACCCAATGACAGTAGAACCCCGAGACAGGCTTGGAGGGAGCTTTCATTCTTTGCGCAAGGCTAGTCTGCTAGCGTTTAGGATGCAACTGTCATATGAAATATGTGCCAACATAAGTCTGATTGGCCAGGCCCTCGTATGCCCGCCACTGCAGCATGTTCAGCATCATGCTGCGGAAGCTGATGGACAAAGGCGGCCTAAACTGCATGCACCACAAACTACCAGGGGTTTTTGAGCTGCACCTGTCAAAAGCATGCGGCCACTGCTGGACAACTCCTCCTGCTAGCTTCTGATTTTCACTACCGCAGGCTTCCAACATCAACCGAAGCTTCCCGCAAGATCTCCAACGCTTCATGCACTCGAGCAATGTGCTTCAAAGCTGAACAGGCCAACTTGGATGACAGCGTGGCTGCAAACCGCTTCTGGCTACCAAGCAAGAATCAACATCCGTCATGTACAGGAGTAGCTGCAAAACACACAGCGCATGAGTTCAATCAAGCCTAACTTCCGTGCCTTGCACCGTGGCGTAGGAATTGTGTGGACAATCGGCTCATTGCGACGACTGAGTCTGGCCAATAAAATCGCACAAGTCTACCCATTGGCCCTCGCAGGTGATGGCTCTGCAAAGCTTGACCCGCACATCTGATGCACTCAAACTGCAAACACCTAAGCCCACAGATCCAGAGATCCTGATCCCAGTCAACTCTGGGCAGGCGGTCCGCTTGTAGGCTGCGCTGGCGAAAAATTCAGGACACCGCCGACAAGAGCTCCACACTTTCAGCGAATGCGTCACCTGACACTACCTTGGTATTGGGAGTGTTTATGGCAGCCGGCTTGGGTTGCAGGATATATGAATACATAGATCCAGATAGACATAGATATATACATATATAGAGATGTGTGTGCATACCTACACCTCTATATAAATATAGATCAACACATAGATTTATACATGTACATTTTTACACATATACATATGTGCCGACATAGAAGTCTATGTATATATACAAGCGGATATACATACATGGGTATTCATATACACAACAACATAGGCAGACAAATGGATAGAAAGATAGATAGATAGTTAGGCAGATAGATAGATATGAGCTATAGTCTAAACTCCAAGTATCCTCCTTAATAACCCCTATAATACTCTCCTATGTAATGGCCTATATAACCTCCCTTCAAGGAGTTTAGACTGTAGCTCATACACGTTCTTGTACCTGTACGGATTATTTTGAGCAACTCCGCCATGGCACAACCAAGAGGCTGCGAAGTTGGCTTCACAATTCCAAGATCTGCCCGAGTTCGTTTTGGGGGAGGGTTGAAGGTTTAGGGCTCCTCAAAATAGGGATAACCTTGGGCACCCTAAGGATGTATAGCGCGCTTTGGGGGTTCTGCGCAGCCCTAACTAAGGATTGAATAGGGACCATTTACAGAAACTCTCCTGCAGCAGCAACAGCAACAACAAGTTGTTTTGATCCTGCTGGTGTTAACCGTGAACATACCAACAAGAATGACCAAAAATAAATAAAAGCATGGGAGCTATGGTATACACAGCAAGACCAAAAGGTAGGTAACGCAAGGGCCATGAGGAAAACTGCCCATCAGCCCGCAGTCTGTGAAACTCGCTCCAGGCCAGAGGTGGCGAGGGTTGGTTTTTGTGACGCTTGAACCAAGTAAGATGGTATGCTTCCTTACAAAATGCTATATCCAAAACCTAAACCCTAAACCCTAAACTGTATATTTAGGGACTGGAGGGATACCACTGAAGTGCTGAAAGGGCCTGTAATTAGCTGAACCCAACATTGCTTTCAAAGGGTCCCTATCCAATCTTGCTGAGACTGAAGAGATATGGGGGTTTGCACAGTTCCCCCTGTTTAGGATTCCTTAGTAAAAGGATTATTGAATTGCGAAGCATATTTTCCCCCCTTCTTTATGGATATCAAACCCTCCTGATCTATGCACCTGCGCTTCGCAACCCTGGCATAGCAGGAAAAACACAGAACTGCTGAATGACTCGAGGCACGCTCAGCACCAAATGGCACCCCCCCCAATTCGGAAGTTGGGCCCACTGAAGCTTCAAGGGCTCCAAGAGTTCTGATTTCAAGAAGGCTGAGCCTGCAGCGCACCACCACAGCAGTCAGGTGTCAAGACGACACCTTCGACAGCAGCATGAGCAACATGCCGTGGCGGCAGGCTCGGCACGCTTTCCCGACATGGCAACACCTGGCGAACCAGACGTTCTTGCTAACTGTGTTGCCAGAACCTAAAAACCACTACAGGAAGCATGCCAACACCCTGTGAATGTGTGTTGGCCTAGTTCTCGCATCGTTTCCAGCCAAAAGCCGCATGATCCATGTTATCATCGCAAACACATGGTAATCAGTGCGTAGGGCGTCTTTTACATCTGCATTGCGGCTGACTTGCATATTCCGTGAAGGGCAGCTGAATATTTTTCTGAACGAAAAATGTAATATAGGGGTATATGAATATGTAGGGGTATATGAGTATATAGGGGTATATGAGTAGATAAGGATGGTACAAGGAAATAGCCCAATGATGGAGAAACAACTGCAAAAAAAAAGGGGAACATGAAATGAAGAATGCGGCTATAAACCCTAAAGACTAGATACAGGCTGAACCTTCGTCACTTTGATGCTCGGGTCGGCGGCGAACATCGAAACGCTAAACTGCTCTGGACCCTAAACCTGAACCCTGAAGGATATAGCAGCCTGAGCAACCTCATATCTGGGGTACATTATACGCCAACACTCCATTTAATTTGATTTACAGTACACACGTTAAGTGGGGTATTAACCCTAAACCCTATCAAAGAGTGGGACTCAGCAACAGCAGGACATCTTCAGCCAAGGCTTTGCTACTCTGATGATGATTTGCGACAACACGTACTGTTTAGGGTCTAGGTCTTAGGATTAGGTTTTCGGTTTTCGGTTTAGGGATTCGGGTTTAGGGTTTAGGGTTTCGGTTTTGGGTTTAGGGTTTAGGGTACATGCCTGCATGGTCCTGTGCCCTAAACCCTAAACTTTGATAACAAACCGTACATCCCTATGTAAGGATTCTTCTTCTTAAGGTGCGAACGCGAGAAACCAGGCTATAGTGACACTGAGCTAGGTAACCATGTGGCTAAAGGGCTTAGCCTTGGAGGGTTTAGGGTTTGGGGTTTTGGATTTACAGTAGGGTATGAAAAACTGGAAACTGAAACTACTGTATCTTACTTTGGGTTAAGGGCTCCAGGTGTAAGACACTAGAAACTTGAGGTCGTGGAAAGTCGGATGGGAAACGATGTGGAAAATCAAATGCAAGTTGTGCTTTTACAACGATTCGCACAGGGGTACTACACAGAAACAACAGTATAAGAAAACACATTGTGATGCAAGCGCCTGAAGAGTCAGAATAGTGGTTGGGGCGCCTGTTGCTATGTTTGCGTAAAGATTGATTGCTAGGGCTTACTCAGAGCCTTACATTGGCATACAAAACCTAAACGACAGTTAGGCCTCATTAGACTCGGAACGCCCGTTTTTCCCCCTCTGCTCGGTGCTTGGTCAGATTGCGTGTCCAAGAGCACTGCCTGCTGGGACAGGCGCTCAAAAGCCTAGCGTACATCCTCCGAAGAAAAAAAAAAAGAGCATCCTGTAACGATCGGGATCTGCAAAGCCAGGGCTGCAGGTTGAGGATGGAGCGGTTGGCATGCACGCTGCTTGACGTGGGCAAGACTTGATTTGCTTGAAGACCATTGCAAGGCATTGGCAAATGGCGTGTCGGCTATGGGGCGACAGGTCTCAGAGCTGAGGGGGATTACAGGGGCATGAGGTACCGGAGGAGTCGTGGCCACGCTAGATTTCGGCTTCTTGCAGAGTGGCTGGCAGACAAGCACGGCCCGCCAGCGAGGATTCTGCAGGGGATCTACGTACCCGAGCCACCGGCAGTGAAGCAAAGAGCAGCGCGAGCACACACCTACAGTACCTACAGACCTTGACAAACAACAATACAAAATGACATGCCAGCCAGTGCTGAGTGACTTGCCACGTGCCCCAAGCGCAAAAGGCACAGGCTGGATTGGGCCATTTTGTGTAGCAAAGGCAGAGGTAGCAAGGTAATGGCACCGGCTGGCTGCTTGCGCAACCTGGCTATCTACCAAAGTGCTGAGCCACTGCATCCTGAGCTCTGGCACAGAGGCAAAGACTGCGAAGGTTGATGCAGAAGCGGTGTAGGACGTGGAATCCCCAAAGTGAAACCCAGCCGGCAGAAGCCTTGCCAGCTGCACATGCAGAGCACGGCGGATGCCACGCACCAGGATGTGGGGTACGCAGAACATTCGGAAGCATGTGCCAATACAGCGCGGCTCCACGCAGCCTGCTGTCGAAGACATCAGCAGCCATCGCCCTGAGATCTGCAAGCCATAGGCAAGGCTGGAAGTAACAGGCTTGCAGTTCTCGCACTCAACGAAGCTCATGCTGTCTCCGAACGCGCAGCTCCAACCTGTCCACTTTCCTCGAAGCCCTGAGCTGCCGAAGCAAGGCACATGGTACAGACCAGGTCATGGTATAGTTGGGCAGGCCCTTCCTGCTTGTATCCCTTGACATTGCCTAGCAACCCTGTCGGCCCTCCTCCCCACCGCAAGCCAGCAAGAACACCTGCTTCCAGGGCGAATGGTACGGAGCTGGTCATGGTGGAGTCGTCGTGCGGGATTTTCCTGCTTGTATCGCAACAAACTGCCTGGCAGCTCGTGGGAATCTGAGGAAAGTACGAAGTCCTCCCTCCAACAAGCCAGCAAGCGCAGCTGCTTCCAGAGATTGAGAGCATGAACCCAAGCCGTAAACCCTAAACCCCTAAACCCCTAAACCCCAAATCCTAAGCTGTGGCCGCGCGGTTGCTGCAAACCCGGGCCGCCACCTTGCAGGACTACCGAGCCTGAGTCTCGTTGCCCCAAGCTGCTTGCGGCCTGGACAGATTTGAGCACTTCTAGATGGAACCTAGGACCTTGAAAAGGAAAATCACAAAGTGCTGTAGATGCCAGTACAATTGCTGTACTTGCCAGGAAGTTTCAGCACTACGCCCAGGGAAGAAGGACTCGAGGTATCCTGGCTCCATATTTTCAACATTTCTTGCTTCGGCTCAGGCGAAAGGTTTAAGGTTTGGAGTGGGTAGGCATCCATCGGCTGCAGTTGACAGACTCTGAACAACTCCTCGAGGATGCTTCGAGTTAATGCTTCGATGTAATGGACGTGAGTGAAGCCTCAGAGCATTTTTCAGAAAGGCTGAGAGCTTAAGGCTTCCGATTCCAGCAGCGAAGATTCTGATGCTTTAGCATTCAACGGATAAGCTGCGAGAGAATCGCCTTCAAAACCATGCTGCTGTTGAACTGGCAGAGGGCCAGCAAGTGCTTGAAGGGATCATTTTCCATCCTTGGGGATTCAAGGCGACGCTTTGAGCCATGGCTTCTGTTTTGAAATTTTGCGGTTTACGCAAAGGATTGCCGTGCCCCCACTGTTCCCTAGTGAAAGTCTCAAGAGTGCTGCGCCGTAAGGGTTGCGGAAAACTCCTTTGATTTTCGAAGGGTGTTTTGGTTTATGGCAAGTTCGGCGCTCTCCTTGCGGATCAGACAAGTGTCTGCGAAGCTGGTAGTCTGAGATAGCTTGTGCAGGCTGCTTCATTATCCCCCAACATGCCGGAGCATCATTGCAATACTAAGCTATTGCTCACAGATCAAAAAGAAAGCCGAAATTGGAGCTGATTTGCAAAGCTTGGACACTCTTTTCCTTTCGGATGCAGAGAAGGCCAAACTGCCGGGGGCACTCAGCGAGAGCACGCTTGAAATGATGGATGACTGTAGTGAGCCATACGTACTGGACTGCCTAGGCAATGCCTTGGAGCACTGCACATCTCATTCTGAACTGATATCCACCTCTGCTAGATTGAGGAACCTTGGGCGCTGCAATCATGCTCCGCGAGACCGCAGCTCCCATCATGGTGCGCCATTTACGCCAGAAGACAACATGACAGGTACCCGGTCGGAGGCAAAATGGAGGTTAGGTCAGAAACTACCCTAAACCCTAAACCCTAAACCGATAGGCTCTGCTGACTCGCGGAAGCGGATGCGCAGTTTACTGTGAAGTGACGAGAGTCGCCCTCGCTCCAAAGCCCACCTGCAGGCTAATCAGCCCAGGTGTCAGGACGCAACAGCGCTTCACAAGGTTTAGGGTTTAGGGGTTTAGGGTCTAGGGGTTTAGGGCTTTAGGCATCCAACATGAGAGGGAGCACATTGGAAAAAGCAGCCTGAGCTTCCGTGGCCCATGCTATGCCATATGTAGAGCTTCAGGGTTTTGGCATCACTTGCTGCAAAGGTCGTATACTGGGGCTCTCCGCAGCCTTCCCTGTAATTTGCATCGCAACAGGCCTGCATGTGGAGAGAGGGGAAACCACCTGTGGGAAGCGTGGAGGTACTAGTTCCTGCTTGCTGGACGAGAGATGATGGAACTGGACACTGATTCGCGCGACGTCCTGAAGAAGGACTCAAACCTCATCGGCCCCCAGATTTCCAAAGAGGGCACTTGCAAACCCCCATGTGAGCTATAGTCTAAACTCCTAGTATCCCCCTTAATAACCCCTACTGTGTCCCCTATATAAATCCCCTATATAACCCCCTTTTAAGGAGTTTAGACTATAGCTCATGTTGACTGCAGGCCTTGAACTCGATCCCGAAACCCTAAACCCTGGCGGTTTAGGGTTTAGGGTTTAGGGTTTAGAGTTTAGTGTTTGGGCGGCAAACTGAAGCTGTGGAGATAGAGAACTTGACGTTTGCGGGCCCTGCTTGGCATCTCTGCGTGCTTTTTAAGAAGCAGAGGTCCCTGCCCACTGACTTAAGGGAGTGGCTCACCATAGACTAGGGTTTAGGGTTTTGCACAGTACTGGGCCTTGAGCTTTTCAGGAGTCTAAGTCAAAGGTGGAGGGCTTGAATAGGTCTCAGGGGTGACATGTAGGTTTAGAGGGGCAAACTCCGGAAGTTGGAATGCAAACTTGCACAGGTATCTAGGTCCTGAGCTTGGGAGTCAGGACACGGTCTAGGGCGTTGTTCGCACCTCCACGCACATGAGCCATAGTCTAAACTCCTAGTATCCCCTTCAATAACCCCTATACAACCACCTTTCAAATCCCCTACATAATCCCCTATAAGGAGCTTAAGTTTAGACTCTAAATCCTTTGCGACCTTGGCCGTTCCAACATCTGAGGTCAGATTGTTGCCCATCCCTCCCCCCAAAAGCCGAACTGCAAGGTTGCACTTCTGGGGGGTTTAGGGTTTAGGGCTTAGGGCTTAGAATTTAGAGTTGAGGGTTTCGGGAGATGACCCGGCGCACCCCAAAACAACCATCCTACTGCATCTGAGCTCCTTCCTGCCAGAGTGCCGGGCTAGCCTGCTCTAAACTAACACTGAAACTGAATTGGGTTTAGGGTTTAAGGTTTAGGGTTTAGGGTTTAGGGCCCAGTGTAGACTACTGTCCTTTTTCACTGCCCCTTTGAGGTTTCATGTTCGTTTGCGTGATCGCGGCTTATGGAGTTCTGCTCCAGGCAAACCTAGGCACAATCACTGGAGCAGACTTCTGGCGGGACTGCGGTTGTTGTGCCCTGCCTTGTGAATTGTGCTTGCTCTTAAGGTGGAGAGGTCATGACAAATTGCCTTCCGTGCTGCCACTCAGCGCTAAGTTACCCTGCAAAACCGAGCTGCAGCCTGACTCGTTGGATGATACTGGATGCCTGGTTTGCTTGCCAGAGTCTGTGGCATGGGTAGAAATGCAAATCACGCCATCCATGCTTTGCGAATGCCGTGCAAGCCTGCTTGAAGGAGCAGCGCGGTGTCCAAGGCACTCGACTGCGGCCAGCAGATTGGAATGGGGCTGGCGAACATCCGAGGATGTTCTTCTGAGTAAACCTGGCTAAGCTGAGACTGGCTGGCTGACATGGAAAAATGGGGGTTTCCCAAAATTAGGGGTACCCTTTTGGGGGTCCCTATAATAAGGACTATAGTATTTGGGTGTCTATTTTGGGTCCCTCTATACAGGGAAACTACTAAATCTACCCGCTCATGGCAGCCAGCAAGGACGCGCGGTAGCCTGGATCAGGCGACTTCCTTTGTTTTCAACTTTAGCTTCAACCTGACACAGCTCCTTTTATGAGCTTTGGCACTTAAGGGGGGTATACCTACCGAAGTACAGGGGCTGTACTGGGTATCTGTAAGGATCTCCCTCACTCCTAGTTGCAAGTGGCATCTTCAGGGCACCTGCAACGGGAAACTGATTGGATGCAATAAGCCAGGAGGACCTGTCGGACTTGACAAATCAGTGGCCCAACCGTCCCCCAGTTGCTGTCTACTTGGAGTGAAAGTAGCCCAGGATTCCGGGTGGTTAGCTTTCCACGTCAGCAAGGCGTCTGGCTGGCGCGGAAACTTAGCCCCTGACAGGTTTGGTGCCGCTCGAGCAAGCGAGGCAGTCCGAGCAAGACAGTTGCAGACGTTAAGCCCGGGACTTGGCAAGGTTTAGTTTAGGACTTCCGGGGTCAGGGGTTTAGGGGATTTAGGGCTTAGGATTTAAGGCTTTAGGGTTCAGGGTATAGGGCTTTCGCTTTCGGAAGAGCGCGCCTCTTCTTCTTGCAACGATATGCATCCTTGGCCCACCATCAAGTTGTCAACCGCCGCGTCCACTTGGTCTTATCATCAGCTTCGGGCTTCAAAAGAAAAAGCCGGGGAACCATGCAAAGAGTGGTACTTGACACTATTATTACGATTAGTATAATTGTTATTGTTATTACTACTATTTTTATTAGGGGAAATATGCAAAGAGTGGTACTTGACCTTCTCTAGAGGTGCCAACATCCCGTTCTAAAGCTGGGCTGCTGCACAACAGAACATAGCTTTGAGATAGTGACTTCGGCGCTTTGCATGGCTTTGCCGTGGCTTCTGCCCAACTGAGCAAAACATGTTAACGCGGAAGATCTACGAAGTGTGAGCCGTGTCTCACACAGTCGGCTGTCGTACACAAGCTGCTGGAAGGCTGGCGGAAGGTTTTGGGATTTGGGTTTTAGGGTTTGGGGGTTTAGGGTTTGTGGCTTCAGGATTTGCAGCTTTTGTGTGGAGTTTAGGGCTTTGTGACTTGGACGGCGCCGCAGATGGCGGCCTGGCCCACGTCACTTGCGCGTGGCATCCTCGCTGACTTCTTTGGGCATATGAGAACCACACTAGCAGGCCTAGCAAGCCATGTCCCACAGTCCCAGAGCTCAAGCTGCAAACTTGGCGTGCAGTTTTGCCAACCCAGCGCAAAGTCACCCTCTTCGTATTACCGGTGCTTAAGGGGGGAAGGGTGGAGTAAATATGGGCACTATGACACGGGATGAAGGAAAAGCCCTTGCAGCGATCTACCCCCCCACTCCCCGTTAAGCACCAGTAAGTCCCTCTGTTTGCTGAGGGCAGATGCTGTGCCCATGACTTTGTGGTCAAGCTGCGATGTCCACCCTCAGCTACCTTTGAGAGCAAATCACAGTTGGCGAGGCGTCGCCTCAAATTGAAATCGCGTCTCACGTTCTCGCACTTCCTACTTGGAAGTTGGGCCGGCAAAGCCGAGCAAGTATTCGGAGATCGTACGTCGTGGAAACTGCAGTGACTGGTGCGAACACTGCGCTTGAGCAAACGAAGCAGAGACTGCATGAGATCCGCAAAGCCTTGCCTCCCTAAATGGTAGCTTCCATGTTCTTTTCCAGTATCCCCTGTGACCCCTTTATAAGTCTATAACCCTTTCTATCCCCCAAAATCCAAGTATCCCGAAAGAAATACTCACTCTCTTGCCCGCATGGCATGTGCGTATGGTTCAGCTGCAGGCTTCAACGCCAATCCAGCCTGCAGCACACAAGACCTGCAAACGTTCAGCTGGGTGTCTCACTTACGCAGGCAAACGGAGCTGGGCAAGACTTCAAGATGCTGCGACTGCCACCAGCGCGACGAAGAAACACAACGTGGCTGTAACTGTCTGCCGGCCGACACGCAAGCATCAGCTCACAGGCCCTCAAGAGGTCCCAATCAAGTCTGCAAGAACGTAGGGCTTGAAAGGAGGTGAAATGCCTCAAGAGCGGAAGGCCAGGGAACCATAGGCCTCCGTGGCCAGGGTGACGAGCGGTTGGCGTCCGGCAGCTAAGGACCTACCCCTTCAGGCCGATGCGAATACAGCATCGCGGAGGCATGGCAAGCAGACTGCAGAGCTTCTCAAAGTCTTGCTGGCCAAGCCCTCTGCCACCGTCAACGCAGCCTTGTAATCCGGATTGTGTCAGACAGGCAGGCCCCAGCGCGAGGGAAGGGTCCTGACTGCGTCTGTTTACTCGTCCGCGTGAAACACGAAATGAGCACTGGGGCGACGTGAAGACACACCAGGGCCTAGGCAAGCTCAAGATACTGTAGCAACCTCAGGTTCCTGCGCAGCTGATGGGCCTTTGAAAGTCCTTCAGTCAGCCCCAAATCAGTGCTTGAAAACCTGAGTATGGACTGCACCCAGCTGCTGGAAAGAACATTGACCCATGTGGCCTCGGCGGGAGCAATAGATCTACGGCCAGGCTGCTTTGTGTACCGCTTGTGTCCAAGTTGCGAAGGCAGTTGGGCTGCTGAAAGAAGAAGGCCGAGGCAAGCACAGTGTCTATGGCCACAAGCATGAGGATGATGTCCTCTGCTCATGACGCGCGTGGAAGAAGCAAAGAGGTGCACGCAGTTCACAGGAAGCTCCCGATGCGTCCACGAAGATCCTGAAGGTTCAAGAAATGCCACTGGAAGCCAAGTGGCCTGAAATATCTGTGCCTCCAGCTCGATTTCACTTTGCGCCTTAAGCTGTGGCGGTTCCTGTAACATCCGCAACAATCAGCCCCATGTTCCAACTGTACAAAAAAAAAAGCATGCGAGGTGTCACCGGCGAGCGGAGTGAAGGCTCCCGGACGGTAGCTGGGTGGAGCCTTGTGGCTTTATCGTTGCAGAGAGCTGCTTGGCTGCGAACTCAGATGCTGCACATAGCACGCAGGCTAACTCTACGCAACCAGATTTTGTGGGAAGAGCACAGGCTTCCAAAGTCCGCAAGCTAAGCAAACGATCATCATGGCAATATAGAAACAATGGGCAGCCGCGAGGGGCTTTGAGTTCAGCCGGTGCAAAGTCTTAGTCGTGTTGTGTATGTCAGCCTTCAGGCCCAGAAAAAAGGAGCCCAATCCGGTGGCCTACATCTTAGCATGGGGGCGGGTTTAGGGTTTAGGGTTGGTTAGGGTTTCAGGTTTTGGTCCAACCACAGGCTCTTTAGGCTTTAGAGCTTCGGGTTAACCTTGAACACCCATTGCTCACAAGGCACAGAATCTCCGAAGCCTGCATTGCTCAAGCACCGTGGGCCCTGAGGCCGCACGGAGGCTGGGCTGGCAATTTTCAAAATGATTTTGCATTGCCTCTGTGACTTGGGGGTTTCCAAAAATCAGGGGTGCTTGTCGGGAGCCCCTAAACTAGGGATTCCAGTATTTCTTAATCTATGTTGAGGCCCTTTCTTCATGAAACCGCCGCTTGATGGCTCAAGGTCCATGCAAAGCTGTGACTGTCTTCTGACTGACGGTCACACACCAGCCTAAGCAGATGAAGCAAGCAGCGCATGAGGTCTGCAAACGCTGACCTCTTGACGACTCGGCTTGTTGCTCTCACAGCTGAGGCTGTGGTGCCTTCAGGTTCAGGTCACAACACATGCTGCATCCTGCATGCATTCGATATCAAGCTGCGGTTGGACATGTCAGCTTCGTATGGAACGGAACAAAAAGTAGATACCATGGCATTCAGGGCTTAGCACGTAGTTTGGGTTGAGGGTTCCCTGAAGTGGGGTGAGCAGTTGTCCGCACACGGCTTCGACTACATGTCCAGCAGGCACAAGGTATGCATGTCATCGATTTTCATATCGTATCTTGAGATGGAGACATGCTCCCAAACTGGTCATAACATTTGAAACAACTCTTGGCCAGAATACGATACAACACTGGCAACGATTGAACCCTCAGAAGCATTTCCAGAAGGCCTGGCCGAAAACCAACCGAAGCGCTTCTGTCGATTTACCAGATTTTTGTAGGAGCAGACATTGCTCTGGGTTCAGGGTTTGGGGTGTAGGGTTTAGGGCTTAAATTTCTGCGATGGCCTTGGCAACCTCGCTGTGAGGTTGAGTGTTCAAGGTTTAGGTCTTAGAGGCAAGCACTCCAAATGCAACTTTTCGCAAACAACCACAGCTCCCCACCAAGAAACTTGCACGCCTCCAGTCAACTAGCCGCACCCCAGAAGGTTTCTTGACTAGGCCTGCTATGCTGGACAAGGATGTGCATGCCAGCCACACGTGGCATGCGGGAGTCTATCGAAACTGCGGGCCCCTACTGGTTTAGGGTTGTAGGCGGTTTTTAGGGGTATAAGATTTAGGCATTTAGGGCTTTTAGGATTTGGGGGCATCCTGGAAATACTTGAAAAATCGTAGGGAGATGAGATTACACCGGTTCCCCTTTGCGACTCTGCGGGGATGATGACTGAAAGACTACCTCATCCCCGCACGACTGCCTTTAGGGTTTAGAATCTATTTTGTTGCAACACAGAAATCATTGAGAAACACAAAAACCGTTTGATCTTCGAAGCATACATTCCAGATATTCAATTACACTCTCCTTATTCGACCGTACACTCAAATTGAAGAGGCAAAACGTGTAACGCGTCAAGGCCGTGCAAAATAGTTTCCAAAATTGAGGCAAGAGATGGCGGGTACTCCACCCCTACTTTTAAAAATCTTGCGCGGGCCCAGCGATGAAAGTCTGGACTTGCATTGGCAGGAGATTTCGGAATTGCTCAAGTGGGGGTACCCTTTGCGGACTAAAAGGGTGTATGGGTATATGGAGACTACACGCGGTCCATCAGATCGCACATTCTTGTGAGAAACACCCATTTGGAGCGTCACCGTCTGGCACCGCCCCACTCGAAAGCCTGGCCGGCAATGCTCTGAGAGCGCTTCTGAGCTGGATCCTTGAATGTTGTTGAGGTCAATGCGGGGGTCTCCTAAAAATAATGGTAAAATAATGGTAACTTTTTGGGGTCCCCATAATAAGGACTATAATATATTGGGGTCTATATTGGGGTCCCCTTATTCTGGGAAACTACCAAAAAAGGTTTTGGGCTTAAAAGCTTCAATGAATGTCCACATAGAGAAGCAAATGCAACTAGAATAGAAATGAAATGGAAACTGTGTGTGTATATGGGTTATACAGGGAATTGCGTATTGTAGAGACCTGAATAATTACCAATATCATCTAGAGGTCTTTTGACGCAGCCAAGATTGCAGTCCAAACGGAATCTAGGGCCAGAATACTGGTGACTATCTAAGCTCCTACATTCTTGTTGAGGCTTTAACTTTACTTGCCTTCAGGTATACATAAAACAACTATCCACGTTTAATTGTCTACTCCTTATGGTCTTGTGAGGCTGTAGTTCTTTAACAATCCAATCAAATCCTTAAACCCTAAACCTTAAATCCTAAACCCCAACAATCACCCAGGATCCACAGCATGATAACTTTGCAACGGCTGGACTTCCCGTAAGCAGAGCTTGCGCTGAAGCTCTGCAGCAATCATGTGTCAATCACCTTACTGGTTTAGGGTTAAGGGACGTTAAGGGTTTAGGGTTTGGGGTTTAGGGTTTAAGGTTTAGGGTTTAGGGTGCGCGTTTTAAGGTTTGCTGTTTTGGGGTTTGGGTTGCCCCAATCCTTAGAAGATCACCTAGAATAGCTTGAATAGCACATGCATTCCCACGTCGATCCATCCCCCTTAAGCACGTCAAGTCACATGACGCCTTCGGTTGCAGGAAGGCGTCTTTCCTGGCACGCTCGGCCTTGCGAAGCAAGCATATGCTGGCCTACCCAGAGTAACCCTACACATTTTTCAAGGGTAAAAGCAACAAGGCATTTGGTTCATGCTAGCAACATCCTACATCAACATCAGCACGGAGCAATACTAAATCCGAAACCTAAGTCCCTAGCCGCTCAATCCTCTACACCCTAAACCCCTACAAACTAGGGTTTAGGGCTTAGGGCACCCGAAAGCTTTCCCTGTTAGTACGCCTTGTCTGCTACACTGTCATTCTAGAAGCTCCCTGGACCCCCACTA
>CAJNIZ010000548.1:12228-22786 GCA_905231905.1 Symbiodinium pilosum | reverse complement strand
GCAGAGCGGGGTCGGCGGATTAGGGTTAAATTAGGGTTATATTGGGGCAATATTGGGGTTGTATTGGGGTTATATTGGGATAATGGAAAATAAAATGGAAACTACTATTTAGGGCAAAAAAAACAAGGCTGCCCCTTCCTTGGCACCACCAGGCCAATGTTGTCCTCGATAGCGAACAGCAAGGCCTGCCAGAATTGTGGGCTCGACATGTCTGCTGACCACTTGCTACAGATCCAGGCATGCCAGAAGCTGAAAGGCGAACTCCTGAAAAGGGAGGCCAGCGACCATTCAAGCTCCCCCACCCGCCGTGTATGTTTTGTTGGCCTTCAAAGTGCATGCGGGCGACGGCTTCTGATGATCAAGACTGCTCGACTCGCGAAGAGAAGACTCTGCAGGTCTCCCTCCGCGACTGGATAGACAGGCGTGTTGGTCGGGTTCCTGGCTTCCCAGGATAGAGGTTGTAGTGTTCCGGGGAGTCAGGTGGAAGAGGCACCTGCAGGAGAGTCTTAGAGACGGTGCTCCGCCTGCCAAGGTGGCGAAATCGCCACAAAGATAGGCTCAAATGGACAGGTGGGAAGTCTTTACTGATCAATCCTCAGCGTGGACAGCTCCAGTGCAGCTGTGGTGCAGGTCATCATTTTTTATCGCAATGATCAGCCGGAGGTCCAGGAGGGGTTGGGGGGTCTGCGCAAGGGTAAAGGAAGATCTCTCGGGATGTCTCATTTTTAAAGGGCCTTTGCAGACCAGGGGCTCCACTTAGCAACTTAGCAAATATTTAGCTGCACACTCTGATATGTTCTGGGCATCTTGGCGGGGGCTGCCCAGAGGCCAACGGATGGGGGTTTTGATGGCCAATTTGTCCTTTTTTGGCATCATTAAAAATCCGCTGTTAGCAGTCATGTTGTGCCAGACTTACTTTGGTTTTGATGTTCCCGGCCATCGTTGCCACGCTTGCGAATTTTTGCAGAGATCCAGTGAGCTCATTGTCGTTCATTTGAGGATTACGTCCATAAGGGACTTGCACTGTAGCTGCTGTATGCGACAAACGTGGGCAGCTGAAGCGTGAATTGTCTCAAGATGATGTCCTTCCACCCAGGAGCCTGAGGTAGAAGAACCGCTGGAGGTACAATCACTGGTGATTTGCTCTTGATTTGTTGTTTCCTTTTTTGCAAGTCTTGAGCATAGAGGGCACCAACAGGGGGTATCGAGCAAATTCCTGCGAGCAGCTCTTGACATGCGAAACCACACCAAAACCACTCTATCCTCATGTGTGGGCGCCAAGTGCGTCCTTCCTTCCCTTTGCCTGTCACGGAGCATGCATCTCAGTGTCTCAGTTCTGTACAGGGAGCTGAGATCAGCCGCGAGGCTCAGGCACAGAGCTGTGTTTATCTACTGTACACAGTTGCCGCCTAATCTTTCGTAATCTGCGAAGCCCCCGTAGAAAAGACCATGTTCCATTTAACTTTCATTCTCTATTGCACAAGGTTTTCTATCAATGGAGTAAAATCCCGCATGTATCCCTAAACCCTATATAACCCTACATGTGGTATTCAGCTTTCATTCATTTTCCATGTGCTTTTCCATCTACGGGTCGGAACTTCAGGTCCTGCTTCAACAAGACCCCTAACAACAGATCTTCCTATTTCAGGACATTCCAGTATATTATCGTGCGTTCTAGTATATACTATAGTGTATTACAGTATCTCGTACGCAATACATTCCGAATATTTTTGTTATGATGCTGCACTAAACCCTAAACCCTTACCCCTGTGCACGGCAGCAGGCTTTCTTTGATGGACTACCTCCAGATGGCTTCCTGCCAGCAGAGGAGGCTTTGAGAGAGGTTGGGCCGCCTGGGATGCTGGTTAAGTTACTGGTTCTTAGTAGGGAAGGGGTTTAGGGTTCAAGGTTTACGGGCTTAGGGCTGCGGGCATGTGAGCCATCATCTAAGCTCCGTAAATGGGGGAATATAGGGGATTACATAGCGGACTACTATAGGGGTTTTTAAGGGAGATGCTAGGGGTTTAGACCATGGCTCATGTTCTCCTTCTATAACCCCTACATACTATATTCCCTTAGTCCCTACGAATAACCAGTATGTTAATCAGGTCATGTGCAAGAAGCAGCAAGAGATGCTGGCAGGTTATCCTGAATTTTTTGGAAAGCTCGGGCGACGACCCTCCCACGTTGAGAGAAGCTCAGCAGGTACCAGAGGCTTGGCGCGGCTGCGTGTATGAGGTGTATATAGCGTTTGGGGTTTAGGAATAGTGAAGAATTGGAAAAGCAATTGGCACATGACATAGGGACTCTCATCTAGTGCAGGTTTGACTGAGCAGCAAGAAGTTATGACACTTAGATGTTCCTGGCAGTTCTTCATGATGCAGAAGTGGTGCGTTTGGGCTCGAAGTTTTGGCAATTGCCTTCCTTGAACAGCGTGAAACGAGGCGCGGTTGTCTGCTTTTGGGAGATCAGGAGCTGTTAAGATGAACTTTTCCAGGCCATGCGGCAAACGCCTGGACGGATTTTGCAAAGCCTATGGCTGTTGCTTTGGGCGCAGCCCGCATTCTCGCTTCCTGGTTGACATGGGATAAGGTTCATCCAGCTAAGTGCTTCACTTGAAGCTGAGGCAACAGCTTGGGCAGATCAAGGGCCGAATCAGCATACCCCATAAGTACCAGGCGCGCTCTGATGCCATGGGTTCCGAAATGTTCCGAAGTCTGCGAATGCAGTGCAGGAAGTGATCAGTGCCGCTAGTGGCGCTGGCCTCGCGGCAACGCGGGTCATCCTGGATGGAGGCTCTCAACACGCGTTGACAACATGAGTTGCTAACTATTCTGACAAACTGGCAGGCGTGATGTCCGCGCTGCCAGCATCTGACGGGTTCCTGGGCAGAAGCGCATGCTAGAAGATGGAGTTCAGACATGCTCCGAGCCCAAAGAGCTGCAATGCAGGCACTTTGCTCTCAACGGTGTAGCTGCTGGACCCCATCTTCTGCAGGCACCTGAAGCCATCACATCATTGTTGGCTTCACTGGCTTACTGCTGGCTAATACTGTAATAGGGAACTGTACTAGGGAATCTAGGTGATGGAGGAATGGATCGCTTCTGAAGTGAAAACGGTCTCCACGACCGCCCTGCATTGTAGTCTGAATGTTTTCACAACGGTGGAAAAATGGCGTGACAAATACAAGAATCGTGCAGGGTTTGCATGCTCTTTTCTATTTGGAGCAGATGGCTTACACAAAATCACCCCTTGATCATAGCAAAGAAGAATACGTATATGTATCCTGTATTTTTGTATGTTGATATGTACATATATATATATACATGTATGGAGTGTAGTGTACGTACATATATTCATATATATATATATATAGATACACACGCCCACCCTCGCGTACCTTTTCCGGGCAGGTGGTTCATCCGCTTCTGAGCTTCGACCCGGTTCGGGTGGAGGCGGCCGAGGCAGGTACCACAGGTCTCAAGATGAGTGGCTCGGCTGGAAAGTCGAGTTTTGGGTTCGGGGGTTTCATGGCTTATGGCGCTTAAGATTGTCGGCTGTATGGCCTTTACAAGTTGAGGCTGTGCGTCGAGGTTGTTTAGTTTGAAGCAGCCGGTGGCTGCAATCACGCGCACGATCGAACTTTTATCATGTCTTTGGACAGGTGGGGCTGCAGTTTCATTCCCTCGAATAACCGCGTGCCTTGTGTTTGTTCTCCTTTTCCTGGATGTGCTCACACTGTCTAGTGAGATCTATCCTCCCACATGATTGCTTGTGTGATGCCTAGTGTTAGGTGATCATGGCGGTTGTTGGTGGTGGCGGTTGGTGGTGGTAGTGGTTTTGGCAGTGGCGGTGTTGGTTGTCGTTGTTTTGGCAGCTGATGATGGTAATTTTGATGTAGGTGATTGCGACGCATGGCGACTACGGGGTAGCCTGCTACACACAATGGGCCTCGTGGACCCAGGCGCTTATATTGCAGATATGGAGCACGGCAAGGGAGTTGCTTGACAGCATTTTGAGTTAACGGTGTATGGGATTGTTGCCTGGAGACAGCGCAGATAGGACTGGCTGGAGAGCTTGCAACCAGCCCTGGAAAGGGTTCAGTCATGTTGAGGGATACTTCTTACTTCTTCTTACTACTACTACTACTACTACTACTACTTGTGAAACAATCCTACTATCATTATTCGTAGGTTGACTATTACTACTGCCAGCATTACTGTCGTAACCTGCGGCCGAGGTAAAGCTCAAATACCCTCTCGGCTTGGCGCCCTCAGGTGCTTTTAGCTATCTCGAAAAGCGGGAGGACGCTTGCTCCGACTTCCAGGGGTCTAGCGGCTAGTAGGGAACAAGGGAATAAAATATGATCCCCACCTAAGCCCTAAACCCTGAACCCCTAAACCCTAAACCCCATACAATCCCCATATATATTCCCTGCTAAGCCCCAGTAAGCCGATTGGAGTTGAGTCCAGGGCCGCTCTCATGAAGAACAATCCTTGCTGGGGTTTAGAGGAGGGTAAGAGAATGTTTATACAGGGATTATATTCCCTTATTCCCTCTTAGTCCGTACTAACTAGCAAAAATAATTTGAGCAAATGCAGCTGAGATTACAGTGCTGGATCTGCAGGAATTCAATGTGCTCTCGATCTTCAAGAGTCCTTACGCTCTCTTTGGCACCCTGGCAATCAGAACATGTGTGTGCCTGGCAGCTAGGGCAGTGAAGAAAATGCGCACTTTCCGTCAGCGCCTGTAGCCTACGTGTGGACTTAGGTCTTGTCAGCATGGGCGCGATGCTGTTCCTGCCGACCTTTGCCCGCAACAGCCAGTTTTCCCCGACAGCACAGGGTCACGACATCTGTTTCTGACCCACCTTGGCTCAACCCAACAGGGGCAACGGATGCCCGCGGGGTTTCAGAATGCGGAGTGATTTGGTGTGCTGGTATCAGGGACCCTCTGTAAGTGCAGCCACCGAGGAAACTCCAGTCCATGGTAGAGGAGGAGAAGGACAGTGCTCTCAAGATTTGGAGTCTCCCAGAACTTCTGATACTATTACACTTTTCAAATCTTTTACTGTTATTATAATTAGAACTACTCTTACTACTAGCACTATTATTCATTGCAGCCTGTGGCGTTTAGATCCCAGCTGCCCCGTGAGGGTGGTTGAATGAGTCGGGCTTCTTTACTGGATCCAAAAATGGGGGTTCCCCAATATTAGGGCCTCCTTTTTTGGGGTCCCCATAATAAGGACTATAGTATTTTGGGGTCTATATTGGGTTCCCCCTATTTTGCGAAATTACCAAATAAAAATCCTGTGAGGTCTCCTCCGACCTGTAGTGCTCCTTCAGCATTAAAGGGCCTTATAGGGGTTATATAGGGGTTATATACGGGTTAGGGTTTATGTGACCTTGGGCAGGAGAGGCAGCAACAAGAAATTCAGCAGCCGAGATCGGAAAAGAGCAAGTCCTGGGCCCAGATTGAACAATAAATATAGGAGTTTCCCAAAATTAGGGGTACCTTTTTGGGGGTCCCAATAATAAGGACTCTAGTAGTTTGGGGTCTATATTGGGGTCTCCCTATTTTGGGAAATTACCATATACCATTGTCGCTGTTGTTCCTGCTGGCAGATCATGCTGATTATGGCGGCCTGTGCGGGGTCCAGAAAATTTCACATAACCTCCCCAAAAGGAAAGGACACGCGAAATGGTCTTGGAAAGACAGTAGTTTATCGTGTTAGTTACCGTTAGTTGCAATTGTCCTTGCCCAGGAAGCTGGAAGATTGATGCTGCATTGAGACCGTAGAGAGTCCTGACCGGGCGGCTTCTCCAATCTGGAGAGTGTTCTGCCCATCCAGCCCAAAGTTAGTGATGGTTGATGCGGCTGCCGCGCCAGTTGCACGAAAACTGCCGAGAAGCTTTAGGAAGCACGCCCAATCAAAAGCATGTACTGGTGCAGTTGCTTGCAGATCCTCTGATAAGCTTGCGAGAGCGAGCCAATGAAATTCAGGATGATCTGCTGCAGACAAAGCAGAGCAGCAGACGCGAAGACAAGGCTACTAGGCCTTTGGTACCCTGAAACAGATTCTGCTACTCTGATGAGCGATAAATCTCCACGTCGCACACCTGTTGATCAATTCAGGTCCCCCAAAGACTGGTCAGCGCGCTACGGCGCTTCAGCGCCCAACATCAAACATGCATCTTTGGAAGTATTCAGTTTACCGCAGCTAGAAACTTGCCTTTCGTTAGCTGGGAATGAAGGAAGGGGTCCGTATAGAAGGCCCCCAAATAACTACCCGTTATCGCAGCTTCAATTTTCTTTTCCATGCCTTCATTATTCCCAGCGAACCAGAGGTAAGAGAAGCCACAACTCCATTCTCATCCCAAAGCGCTGGATCCTTGGATGTCGCAGGGCCAGTTTTTCCTTCCAGGGGCCCGCAATCCTGGTCTCGGGACCCAAAGTTGCCGGCTGCAGATCGACACTTTAGCGTACAGACTGCGCCTGGCGTGGAACGTCAACCTGACGCCAATGCCGGCCCCTCATGTTGGGGATAGCGAGCAGGCTACAAGCAGCAAATGCGTACTCACGCTCCCCAACGTATGCGCTTGCTTCAGATCACCCATAATGCTGTGGAAAGAACCCGATTGCAGTCGAGTGGAGCCGAGAGGGCCAAAAAGCATCGCATGCAACACCATTCATTGCTGTGCTGCAGCCGCGCACTCCTGGCAGACTTTGTGCATCACATCTTGATTGCACAACTTTGGCAGATCAGAGACGCGCGCGACGCGTGTCTCACTGGTCCGTGTGAGCCTCAGAGTCCTGGATCAACCACTGCAACACATCAGCTATTGCATCACGAAAGTGAAGGTTTGCATGCCAGTCTCGCAAGAAGATGTGTCTTTCCATCGTCCACGGCTAAAGCTGCAGCTTTCGAGCTGAAAGCTTCAGGTCTGGTGTCACGCTGAAGATGTGGATCGACCGCCGAATTGGTGGAGAGATCGCAACATGGCGAGCAGGAGGAAGGCGTGGCCGCGGTGTGGCATATGTTCGCGAGGGGGAGGGGCTTGATTTTGCATTGGCTTCCACTCCACAGGCGAATCAAAATCTTTCTCGGAGCATCCATCATAATGCTTCTGTGCTTGTACCCTGTTGACAGGGCACGCGATGTGTCCATTGGTCGGCAGCTTATCCACGTGCTGCCCCATCTCTTGGCGAGTCCTGCCCACCTCTTGCCGTGCGTCAGGCTTGCGGGAAATCTGGGGTGATGAGGCGTCAGTGTTGGCCTCAGGACAAACAACTGGGCAAAGAGCTGCATAGGTCAAACAACACCTGAAGTTAGGCCTCTCTTTGCTTGGTGTTCTTGTTTGCTGTGGTTATCTGGTCCTTGTCGCGTCCTTTGCTTTCTCTTTCCTGTCGTCTGCCGTTTGCTTTTGCTTTTTGGAGTTTGGTTCTCGTCTTCGTTTGGTTTATGCGCATGGGTGGGTGCTACAGTCATGAGCCACTGTCAATATTAGGGTTGCCAAGGGACCATTAAGAGTGGATACAGGGAGGACTCTTGTAGTCTAGTATACTCCTTAATATATGCCACTAATAGGAGGCCATGTCCACGAATTAGTCCACGAATTATATAGGGTAAGAGTGAACTATTTGCGTTATAGGTCAACGGGAATTAATGTGGCGGGAAGTCATGGAAAGTTCTCAAACCCTAAACCCTAAACATCTCAAACCCTAAACCCTAAACCCCTAAACCCTAAACCCCCAAAGCCTAAACCCTAAACCCCAAACCGAGGCTGCTAACCTCGAGGAGGCTTCGTGGCAAGCCGTCTTGCGCCGTTTCAGATGGGCTGTAGTCTAAGCTCCTAAGAGGGGGTTATATCATGGATTATGTAGGGGAGTAGCATAGGGGTCACTAAGGGGGATACTAGGAGTTTAGACAATGGCTCAGATGCTATTGTCCTTGTGGCATTTTTCTCCTTCTGTTCATTGGCTTGCCCACCGGTACTGCTTCTCAGGCATGGGAATGGAATGCCATTGCTCAAGTCATGGTCCAGAGTAGGATGCCAGGAAGGGGCAAAGCTGCAAAACAGCGCCTTTTAGCACGCAGCACGCAGTATGCTTCAGAGTAAGTCTTGCCGAAGGATAAACGATTCTCTTTAGGTGTGGGACTGGCTCACTTGTCGACAGCCAGTTGGCTGTAGAGCCATGTCGGACGAGTACCGGTTTCGCGTCAACAACCCCGTCATCGCCAAGGAGACGCGCTATTTGCGGCAATCCAGTCACTGCGCATGCGCTGCCACAAGAACAAGCTTGCTTTGCAGTCTTCCAGGGTGGTCCTTGCTGGTCAGGATGATGTGGGCAGGGCCAAGCACAGCAGCAGCTACGACAGCACTTCAGACCTCGGATGGATAGGTGTGTTGCCTGAAAGGGGCCAGCAGCGCATCAGTCTCAAAGTGCAGCACTACGCCCTTTTGCTGCAGCATTCAGGCTACACCCTGCCTCCAAACAATCACGCCTACGGCCGTGCTTGCTTTCGAGATCCTGAAGGCATGAAGTACAAGACGTTTTCCTCATCAGATGGCACAGAGATGTGGCAGCTGTGCCAGGTGCCCGAGAAGTGCTGAGCATGTGGGTCCCTCACAATCCAACAGCCGCACCACAGGATTTGGCACAGGACTGCCCATGGGGTTGCGCTATTTGCTACAGGGTATTTTTTAGGATTCATGGTCGAAGGACTTCCGCGCCATCAACAAGAGTGCGGCAAAGAAGGGTGTCCGGTATCACGGCAGCAAGGGTGCAGCTTTTTCTAGATGTGGGGAAGATCTTGGAAGGTTTCGATGCATCACATGTCTGTGAAGGAATGTCAAGCAAATGAATGCGTTTCGCAGAGCCGTGGACATCAGGCGGGATGGCAGAGTTTCCTTTGCTTGGAGAAAGAGAGAGACCCTCTTGCAGGCTGCATCCCCGAGCGCCTGATGGTACAAGACGCCCGCTGCGAGATGCTGTTGATACAGACGTGCCGTGCTTGAGAAAGAGATTAGCTTGTTAATGTACTGTTGTAGTTATTGCTAGAACAGCATGATTATCAGTACCATTGCTATGTATCGTTGCTGTTTGTACTGCTAGTTGAGAGATTCTTGCCCAGAATTTCTCAAGTCCTCAAAGCCGATCCAGTGAGGCAACCTACGGAAGGGCCAACCTTCCTTCAACACCGATGCAAGACGTGCTGGGTGCTGAGCATTCGACTGTAATGAGGCATTTTTTCTATCAGATAGGTCTTGCTATGTGTGATAATGAGACTGCGAAGCAAGATGTCCGGTCATAATGATAGTAAAGACTACAGACGACCGATTTGGAGACCTTCATCAAGAAGAACAATTTTTTCTTCCACATGAAGTTCTTGCCAAGCTACCTGTAGGCAATAACTTTAGAATCGCCTTCCAGCGCATCTGTGAACCTCCAAAGTACCTGTGATGGCTACCAAGGTTGAAAGGTGCCTTCGCATCAGAGTTTCAGTCGGAGCTTAGCGCGCGCTACGAGGCCTACGCCGAATTGAACGCACCTTTCAGCTGCACACAGACATGGAGCTTCTGAAGTCTCCCTGGATTCTAGATTATGCGTATGATTCTCTTTTCTCGAATCCTAGGAAACTGTAAGCCATCATTCTTGAAATAGCTGCAGATCAAAGACTTTCGTTGCGGTCTTTGAATCGAGGAGGGTTGCAGCTCAACCGCCTGAAGAGTGCTTTGTGTGCTAAGGCCGGTGATGCCCCCGGTGGGAAGCATCGCATCCGGACCACGAAGGCAGGTCCGTATTTCTTGGCGCACAGCCGCGATTGAAAGTAGTGGTAGTGTCAGATGCCACCCACCATAGAGCAAGGTTGAGAGACGCGGTTGAGAACCACGTTGGGGTTCTGCCAACGCTGTGACAGGCACAAAGTCTTCGCGTACACAGCGCGCGTCAAAGGACGATGGATCCCAAGCCGTTGCGACCTGTTCGGGATCCCTTTAAGCAGGGCCCTCAGGCCTGGGTATTGGAGAAGTGGTGATGCCTTACATGGAGGCCTGGGAAGCATGGTTTTTTCCAGCCGCGTGTTAGACTTTGAAACATGATGAGGCTTGTCTCCCCTCGCCCGCAGCCTCTATCCGCTCGAGAGGCTATTCTTAGCAGCTGATGTATTGCTGTGGTGCGTCCTCAACCAACACAGCTGTCCTGTATCAAGTTTTTGAAAGTTTGATGGAGGCAGTCACGTTTTTGAAATGCTGCCATCCGTGGCAGACTTGGAAAAGTTTCTGCGGCTACATGACCTTAGTGCGAGGCGCGAAGCGCCGTCAACGCCGTTGCGGACGAGCAGATCGAGGCACAAGAGTAGTACGCATAGCAAGAAGAGTCCATTTTCACTTTCATTCTGAGTAGTACTATAGCACCAGCAGCTCATCAGCAGCAACACATGCGCTGACAAGATATTATCAGTGCTGACTCTTGTAGAGGCCTTCTTCCTCACCACCACCCACCGCCACCCGCCACCCGCACCCACCACCACCACCGCCCGCCACCGCCACCGCCA
>CAJNIZ010000548.1:1959-12128 GCA_905231905.1 Symbiodinium pilosum | reverse complement strand
CCACCCGCCGCCACCGCCACCGCCACCGCCACCGCCACCGCCACCGCCACCACCGCCACCACCACCAACCACCACCGCCACCACCACCAACCACCACCGCCGCCGCCGCCGCCAACGCCGCTGCCGCCGCCGCCGCCTGCAACCTTTCTGTGACGCCTGCTGCTACTTGGACTTGTGCCGCTATGGCTACGGCTGATATGCTTTGATGCGCACGATGACACTTTGCCCAGTGTCACGCTCATGCCAGGCCTAGCTGCGGAGCAGACAATTTCAGTCAAATTGCGGGTGAGTTTAAAGGAAGTGCGGTTTGTTTACTGAAGTCGCCGCAAACGTACGATCAGTGGTATCAGAGCAGAACATATAAAGCAAAAATGACAAGCACGAGGACAGTTTAGAGGAGATCATAGCACATGCCCAGCTCGCTACTTGCGCCAAAGGTGCTTTGGGCTGGAAGAATTGAGTCAGAGCAGTTGCATGTTTTGCAGACGTACTATCAAAGCTTTCAATGCTACAAGCTATAGAGAATCCTTTCCAGCCTGGAGATGTAAATTTGACAGTTGATCATCCATTTCTAGGCCTTGCAACTGCTTTGTCATGGGATGAGCTGAAGCAGGCACGCTCCCATGTCTGGTCGTTCACTCTGGCCAAGCGGATACAAAATGGCCGATGCCTTTTGTCTGGTTGTGCACGCCCTTCTCGTTCGTTAACTTAGAAAAGGAGGTCAAGATCTCGGCCCGGGTTTGTGCAACATTTGAAAGACGATTGGTGTACACTTCGCTGTAAACATTATAGGTTTTCTATACCCGTCCATGCAGCTAGCACATCCCCAAGACCCCGCTTGATGGCAACCCCTTTTTTGTTGGTGGACTGTGAAGGCCGAGCAGGCAAAGGCAGCCGAGTTTGACAAGGCATGCGGCTTCTTTCCTGCCTGGGCTCAATGCCACGAACGATATGCGTAACAACAATAGTACTGCAATGGCATCCTAGTGTTGGCGGCAATTTTCCACATAGAACTTCAAACAAAGTACGAACCCTACCAGCCTGCAGCACTTGCACGCCTAGTAGGGTTAGTAATGTAGATTGAGAGGTGAGACGGATGCTGCACGTGATTGTATAGCAAAATCCAAACAGTGACAATCGTTTTAGCGACCCGACCCCCAAACTTTCCCCGGTCCAAAGGCCAAGAGGAGAAAGATGGATGAAGGAGGTGCGCGCTTGCAAGATCTATGCGGCAGTGGAACCATCAGCATAGCCGGTGAAATCACTTTGAGATGATGAATGGCTAAAAACAAGAACATCTATAGAGGAAATGCGTTCCGTGGCAGCTCATGACAGGTCGAAATCAGCGGGGTGGTGGAAAGGCCGGAGTTGGTAGTTTCCCACAATGGGGGGACCCCAATATAGACCCCAATATATTATAGTCCTTATTATTGGGATCCCCAAAATGGTACCCCTAATTTTGGGAAACCCCCAGTTCTCAGCCGTGTGGATGCTTTGAATCCCTTGACACGACACATTACTGGGTTGCTGTTAAGGAACTCAAATTATGTTTCTATACTGGGGAAACCCTATTATTTACTATATTACCCATTATGGTAACTTAATTTAAGGGTACACAAGCTGATACAGCATGTGTCCCCGGATTCCCATATGGGATTCAGGCTCTGCATGGGGACCAGTAGTTCACGCTTTTAATCCTGCGAGGCTATTTCAAGTTGAAGAGAATGGCGATGTGTTCTTTTGATAGTGCTCGAATGGAAGCAACCATGTGATCTGATGTCAGTAGTCATGCCTCCGGAGCATACAGAATGCAGCTGACTTTAATATTTTCCGTGGTGAAAGTTATAGAAGAACCAGGAGAACTATCATTCTTTTTCGCCAAGGCTGATGGGAGTTTCTCAACAAAGCCCCCTGCATATTTTATTTTCCATTATCCCATATTATAACCCCAATATACTAAAGTAGTTTCTATTTTATTTTCCATTATCCCATTATAACCCCAATATACTAAAGTAGTTTCCATTTTATTTTCCATTATCCCATATTATAACCCTAATATACTAAAGTAGTTTCCATTTTATTTTCCATTATCCCATTATAACATGATCCTAAGCAGGGACCCTCAAAGTCCCTTTGGAATCGTCAAATGAGCTATAGTCTAAATTCCTTAAAGGGGGGATATATAGGGGATTATATAGGGGACTATTATAGGGGGTATTGAGGGGGATACTAGGAGTTTAGACTATAGCTCAAATATAACTCTAGGGCCTCTCTCTCAAGCCAGCTACTTGGGGAAACCTCCATGTCTCAACCCCGAACCCGAAACCCCAAAATCTCGCAACCCCGAAACCCCTAAACCATTCCATGGAGAAAAAGGTCCGAGAAAAAACAACCCTAAACCCTAATGCCCGAAACCCTAAACCTTAAACCCCTAACCCCCTAAACCCCTTACCCCCTAAACCCTAAACTCTTATTGAGAGCCCACAGCTTGTCCAGGGCAGAGGGAGATGATGCCCTGCAGCTCGGCTCTCGGTCCCTTTCGTGTTTGGATTTGGGGGATGCCCATGCTGTAGTGGGTTTAGAGTTTAGGGTTTAGGGTTTAGGTCTTAGGGTTTAGGTTTAGGGTTTAGGGTTTGTGCTATCTATAGTGATAGTATTCCAACATAGGTGGGCCTACTATAGAACCCAAAATGCTATAGTCCTTTTCATGGGGACCCTCCCACCCCCAAAATGTAGCCATAATTTTGGGAAATCCTCAGTCAGCTCATAATGGCTTTAGAGTCTAGGCGCTTAGTATATCCCGGTATGATATCCTTGCATTCCCGAAGATCAGCGTTCTGAGAAATTCAGTGAATGGACACCAAATTTCAGATATGTATGCACTTCTACATCCACGTGGGCTGTGGATGCAGACGCACTTCTAATGACATAGGTTCAGACTTGCAGCGTGTATAATAAGGCTCATTTAATGCTGTTGGGATATAGTCTATCTTAATGGCATATGCTTCTGCATACGGAGATGGCTGGTCGTTTGTGGTTTGTTCTGGGCCTTTGACCAAGGTGTCGCCCTGACACTGACAGACTGCGTTAGCATAGCCATGCACAGCTCAGTCGCGCAGGAGGTTGCAACTAGGGATTTGAGATATAGTCCCCCTTAAGTAGATAGAATATGGGGTATATTATAATATCCCCAAAGCCATATTCTATCTACTTAAGGGGGACTATACCTTCATTTGAAAGCTTAGCCGTTAGCTTTTTAGATGAGATGTCTAGTCGATCTCCGGAGAGACATGCTGTCGCGACAGAGAAGCTGCCATGGAGGAAAGAGCATGCGCAACTGAAGCTTCAGGTTTGGGGTTAGGACCAGTTAGGATCGATTGGAACCCGAAATGCTAAAGAATTGGGGACACACATTTCCCAAGTGTTTGGTACCCTGGTTAGGATTGGAACCCCAAGTTTGAATCTCATTGCCTTGTAAGCGTTTTCTACATGAATGCCCTGACATGAAGAGCACAGTCACGCCAACCCCCGAGTTCTGGTTGAACCTTCAAGCCGGTAGCTATATGTGCAGGAGATGATACAGTCAGGGCAAGTCAGCTCCCTAAACCTTGCTGGTTTGCTGCGCTCATTGCATAGATTCAGCCGCACTTGATGCAGCGTCGAAGTGATTCGAAGGCGGTTGCTTTGCTGCTACCGTGGCCGCCCATAACTTTGTTCGGCAACCCCATGTGTAGATACCCTGGCATATGCCTCAGAGCCTGAGGTCGCTAGCCATGTCGTGTACCTTGTCACTGCTTTGATATCACTCAACTACTACGCATTCTATTGCTTCTAGTGTTGGCGTGTTGGTATTGTGATTAACGTTCTGATCTCCAGCCTAGGCGGCTTTTCATCGTTATCGGTATAGTGCTTTATGCAGGCTGATCGATGCCGGGCGTAAGCCTTCCACTAACCTTGTTGTGCAACAGACAGATCTTGATTTGGTGGTTCTGTTGTGAAAATCACGAGTACCATGAGCATGAAAGGACAGCGTTGAGGTTCAACTCCTTCATGCCATGGGCGCATATCAAGTGGTTGGTCGTCAAGTGTAATTTGCGTTTCCCAATGTTGGCATCCATAGCCTTGTGCTGTTGAATTCCTTGTGCTTCTGCAAGACTTAGGTTCGTGCCTGGTAAAGACGCCAGTTCCATGTAGCCCCCGAGAAGATTGCGCTGAAGCTTTAAAGAAGGAGTTTGGAATCATTTGATCCCGCCTTCATTTCTTGCGCAGCAGCGTATCCCGCCAGACCGTGTCTAGGAACGCAATATTTTTGCTCTGTCATGGGACTGGGGCCTCTTTGATTATCGCCGAATTCGCCAGAGATTGCCAAGGCCCGCAAGGAAAAACCTTTCACAATGTGCCGGTTTTGATTTTGCATCTCCTGTCTGACATGTTTGAATTCAGCTTCTGATGCCTCCACATGGTGGCATGCCGAAGGACAGAATCAGCGGTCGCATCAGCCTTTTCCTCAGTGCAAACCTGAATGTTCAAGTCTTCGGAAGTTCGGTCATCAAGTGGTAGTTTCCCAGACTAGGGGGACCCCGATATAGACCCCCAAATATTATGATCCTTATTCTGGGGACCCCCTAATTTTGGGAAACTACCAAGTATGAGGTGAGAGCTTTGGTCAGCCTGGGGTCCGACCAATCTGACAGAGACCGGAAACCCCAAACAAGAAGCACCCAAACCTGAAATCCCTAAACCAAAGTCCCCAAACCCAGTAAGGTGGTTGTGGTGTTATGCAGTCTTCCAGGGGTATGAGCTAAGTGTCATATGGCTCTCTTTGGCCATTCCCAAGTACACAAGGCTTGGACCATCCAATGCTTCAAGAAGAACGAGCTGTGTGCAAAAAAAGCCATTTGTCTAAAGCCGAAGCTAAACATCATTAGGCTGATTGATGCAGATTCGCCATGGCACAAAGCCGATTCCTGTTCTTGGGAGCAGGTAATGCGCCATCCAAATTCTTTGAAAAAGCCCTGCGCCGCCTCCAGTCTCAGCACAAGTTTCAGCTCGATGCTTTGCAGAGCGGAGATGCCTATGGAGTACTCCAGAATAAGCATGCTTATGACGGGCTTTGTCTGTACAACTCCAAAGACGGAGTGAATGTTCTGAAGGACCAGCTGGCCTCGCAACAGTTGAAGTGGGTTCACTGTTTTACCGCTGGGGTTGACGCCTACCTGCGAGATCCGGTCGTCAAAGCATCGCAAATCCCCCTCACCAACGTCAAGTCTGCCTACAGCGAGCATCTTGCACAGTTTGTGGTCTTTGCGGTGCTCTTCTTCGCAAAGAAAGCCATCCATTTTCAGACCTCGCAGAGAGCAAGGCTTTGGGCACCTACCTTTGTGGATGACTTAGCGGAGCAGACCATCTTGATAGTAGGCTATGGTGATATCGGCACAGCCTGCGCAAAGAAGCTGCATGGCTTAGGTATGAAGGTAGTGGGAGTGAAGGCTCGTCCAGAGTCTACTCCTGAGCTGAGCAGACAGTATGCCCAAGACGTTCATGCAATTGGTCAACTCGATTCCTTGCTCCCTGCTGCTGACTACGTGCTGAATCTGCTACCACTTACCCCAGCGACACAAGACTTCTTCGATGCACGTCTCTTCGGCCTCATGAAGCCTACTGCCGTCTACTTAAACTTTGGGCGGGGACCGACCAACAACGAAGTGGACTTGTTGGCATCGCTGAAGAATGGGCAAATTGCTGGGGCTGTTATGGATGTTTTCCGGAAAGAGCCACTCCCAGCAGATAGCGAGTTCTACGGACTCGAGAATGTCTTCCTAACACCGCATTCAGCAGATGACACAGCCAACACGCACGACAATGCAGTCCGCGTGTTTGAGCAGGTCTTGCAAAGATATTTGGAAGGGAAGCCTTTCCTGAACCTGGTCGACAAAGACCTAGGCTATTAGCTCCGAAGCTGGCCAAAGTTGTCCATAGCGCGAAGAGCTTTCCTGGGGGGCCTATACTGTGAAACAGATCTTGTCAGCTGGTGTACATACTTATGTATACATACGTGCAAAAGAGGTCGTAGCATCTACAGTCTGGAAACTTATGCTCAGGTCCTTGTGGCTCTTGCAGCTGTCTCTGCTGGTTGAGACCTTACCTGTCAGGATCACGCTTTTGCAGTGCGCAGGACATGTGTCTAGCTACTGTCAGCTCCTTGTCAGCTCCTGCAGATGTAGCCTTTGCTCCCTGCAGAAGTTGCTACCTCAAGCACACATCTCTAGCGGGTCCTGGCCCCAAATGAGAGCCAGGATGCCTCGGTAGTGAGATGATGTTTTCCGCCAAATCCATCTTTGCAGTGCCCACGCACAGGCTCTCCTTGCTGTCCTTGTTGTTGGTTCTGCTGAGCTGTGGGGCAATTCGGGACAACCTGGGCGCTGAGCCGGTACCCAGTGCCTCCACAGTTCACGCTTTCTACGCTGCAGACGAGCCATCAATAGATGGACTCTGTGGCTCCATACACTCGCTACTGGTATCATGCTCCCAGCCGCAGCGGCTAATTGTGGATGTTGCGGTGAAGGCCACCTTCATCCCAGCCTTTCAGGCTCGCTTCGGCATGACGGGAAACGCCCTGTCGGTGATGACAGCCCCTGGAGCAGTCATCCAGCTACACCCCCTTGATGAGGTGAAAATGAACAAAGTTTTCCAACAGCAGACCAACTATTATCATGAGAGAGCTTCGCTTGACAAGTCAGTGGAGAAGTATGCCCGCTTCTTCATAGACACCCTGCTGCCTGATGCAATTGTGGTCTATCTTGACACCGATGTGGTCGTGCAAGACGATGTTCTGATTCTGGCAGACCGTCTGGCAGCAAGTGGCAAAACTATGGCGTTTGTGGTCCAGTCCTCAGCATGTCACTTACTCAATTTGAGGCTGCTTCGTTTTGTGCATAGCCTCGATTCCACAGATCTCAATCTGTCCAGGATGTCAGGAGATGAAGGCCTCAAACCCTGAAAGGGCAGAGAATCAACCGCAAACCAGTCCATAGGCACCAGGTGGCATTGGGATTTCCGAGCCGAGTATGGGCTCTTCCTACAAAATGATCCCATAGAACCCTTACATAAACCGATGTAAGCCTGTGGGGATGCTCGAAGGACAGGTCTACATCGCTTAGGGCTACCTAAATCCTTAGCCCGGAACCCTAGACACACACAAACCTAAACCCCAAGCCCCAAATCCTATTCTTCCGAATTTTGGACCTCGCCTTGCAGTTTGTGGAAGATCTGAAGACTTTTGGGTGGGGTAAACTGACCTTCATGGCCAGGTCAGAGAAGGCTGACGAGAATCGAAAAGAACATGGAAAGTACCAATTTGGGTTTAGGGATATTCTACTATGTATCATGAGAATCACAGGGTACCCTATCATGGAGAATCAAATGGGCAAGAAAATGGAAAATGAAAGGGAGCTGGGATCATTGCCAAGCTGTTCAGTGCAACTCCACAGCGGTTTCACTCGGTTAAGTTTGCAATTTGGCAAGCAGCAAGAAAACAACAAGCCTGCTACAGAACAGGAACAGCTTCCCATCTCTCAGGTTCCCGGTACCCTCCTGATGATTTCAGCTTGCATCAGTCCAAAGTGGATCGAGGGACATCAGCCTATCTTAAATTGCTACTGAGGACAGGGTCCCGCGGGTGGCTTTGGGTGACTATGTCTATGCGGACAAGGTGACCGACCAGGATCTTGCTAAGCTTGGCATCTCCCGGAAGGCTTTGCTTAAGGCGTTCAGCGCCACTGAGTACAACGCTGGAGTCCTTGTGTTGAGCACCCGCCGTTGGGCGAGCTTAGGATACATGGACAAGATCAAGCACTGGCTGCATATCAACTTTGTTTTGCACGGGAAGCTCTTCCGCGGCTTTGATCAGACAATGTTGATGCTTAGCTTTGAGGTTTGGCGGCCGCCAGAAACGCGGGACTTTATCGTTGTAGAGAGGGAGTGGGACGTGGAGGTCCATCACCAGCTCACGATTGACCACGAATTCTTGGCCCATCAAGCCAAGATCCTTCACTTTAACGGCGAGCGCAAGCCGTGGCTGCCAAGCGAGGCAGAGGATCCCTTAGCCAAGGAGCTCTTCCAGCCTCACTTAGAGAAGTTCAAGTCGCTTCTGGACCCAAGCAAACGTCCAGGGCATTTGCAGTTGCAGCCCATGATGGCGGCGCTGATAGCTCTTGCCATGGCGTTGGCCCTTCTTGCAATCTCAAAACTGTCGCCGGTCTGGAACAGCATGATGACTCCTTCCGAGTCAGCTCTTCATGTCAGCTTCTGAGTTTACGGCTGGCATCCTTTAGTGGCTATCTTTCGCGGTTCTGCCTGTGTTAACCAGCAGCTACGAACAGTGTGGTGAACGTTTCTGCCGTGGTACCATACAAGCTCTGTACCAGCTGCAGAGAACACATGTCCTCCTTGTTGCGCCGAGGTGAATTTGATGGTTTGCTTCCAAGGCTTTATGAACTACAGCTCTGTGCTTCTTGGCTGCAGTTCGGTTTGATGCACAGCAAGCCAGTGGACTGACTGAAGCATAAACAAGCTGAGGGTGCTTTGTGCATACCCGCTGTGTCTGGCACTCAACCTATCGAATGCTGCAGCGATGTCCGGCCTCATCATTGGCGTCTTCATGGAAGCAAGTGCTGTTGGCATGGGCGTGAGTTGGAAGATCTTGAATGTGTATCCTGAACTGTGGCGCAGGCACATCAAGACATACTTGGTGACAGGACTCTCGTGCCAGTTTCTCGGTGCGTTGGCACTCTGCAAGGTAGCCTTGGAGGTGAGGAGCGGCCGCACTCATAGCACATTGATCTTCACGTTGCTGGCAGCCAGACTCCTCCAGGGTTTCGGTCACGGGCTGAATGACCAGTTCATGAAGTGCTGCATCGTCAAGTTGGCCCCTGCGCATGATCGGCCACGGCATTCCCTCAAGAAATTCGTGGCCAACACGCTTGGTATTGGCTGCGGGCCCATTATCATTGCTTTAGCTTACTTCTTCTTCCACGATGAGGTAAATGATGAAGGGCTGACCAGAGGAGCACAGATTAGTGTGTTGACGGGACAGTGGCAGCTGACGATGACCATCACCGTGCTGGTGGGAGCCATTCTGCTGTACCCAAGTTTGGAGGACTGATGTTTGGCTGAGCAGCTCTCTTGCCTCTGCTCTTTCTGGCATTTCGTGTTTTTGAGGATGTCGCAGACTGCGGCAAGACCAACTCTGCTGCTGGAGGGCACCAGACTGCGGTGTTGCTGGCGAGCGACTTTGCCTGCAACCAGTTTTTGGCCCGCTCGACTGCTTAGCCTTCATGTGCGCTTGTATTCCGCTGTAGCGGCTGGGTGCAGGCATCTTCATGGATGCGTTGCGTGGCTTCATCACCTCCGGTGTGGAGGCCGCGTCATGTTTGCTTCTCCAGGACCACTTTGCATGGCGCCAAGACAGCATTGGATTCTGCATCGGCCTGACTTTCTGCTTGGTGGTGCCGGGCTACATGCTACACAAACAATATCAGGCCTGGGGCTTCAATATCATGGTCCCCTCCCTCTCTCCCTCTCGCTCTCTCTCTCTCTGTCTCTGTGTTTGGCAGATCAAGCAGCCTACTTACCTGAAGGGTACTCCGGAACCGTTCTCTTGAGAAAGAGTTACATCAGGCGCGCTACAGCGACATCGCCTGGATAAGGATCTACACCGGCATCGCCATGCTTGCGACTACCTTGCTAGGTGCAGCGGCAATTTGTCCGGGTCAGTTATGCTGTGTTGCAGGGGGGGAGAGCTGTGCCCTCTGCCAGGTACTGCGAAGCAGCCCTTGGGAATTCTTGCCGCTGACTCCGTCATTTTCCCGTCGATCTATTTGGCCGGTGCCTTGAATATGGGCATCTTGAACACTAGTGTCTTTCCGGACGGCTCGCTCCTTGATGCGAACAATGTCATGCTGATCAACGGTATCATCTCCAATGGTATCGGACGCTTTGCAGGCCCAATCTTCTCACGTTCCCTCATTGCACACCTAGGGCAGAAAGCGTACGCCTCGTGCCAAGCTCTCGCCATTGGCGGCGTTCTGGCCGCATCTGGCATGTTGAAACCACCCATGCAATGAGAGGAACTGGACTAAAGTGCGCTCGACGATCGAACACGTGCTTTG
>CAJNIZ010000547.1:118389-136136 GCA_905231905.1 Symbiodinium pilosum | reverse complement strand
TTTGGGGTTTGGGGTTTAGGTTTTTTTTTAAACATCCCCTCGCACCTTTTCTGTGCAAGCCTGAGCTGGGGAAGTCCTTTGCCCGTCTAGTTGCATACTACCGGTAGGGTCTCACTTTTGCGTGCTGTTGTTCTTCGGCCCTGTGACGGTTGCATCATTCTCTTCATGGCCAAAGCTTGCAAACTCACCCACGGGTTCCTCAAGGTCCAGTGTGAGCATTGGTTCCGGCACCGTAGACGCTATACCCATGTCAGCGACCATTTCATTTCCTACTCCTTCATCCCTTTCATCTTTCTTGGTACCATCTTCAGTCATGGTATGCTTGTCCGGGGCATGTCCTTCTTCCCTGGCTGCCTCCATATTCTCCATCGCCGGGGCTGCACATGTTGCCGCCGCACCGCCCGCTGCCGTAGGTCTCATGCACTGATCTTCTTCTCCTCCACGGTGTTCCGGAATGGCTTCCTCCGCGAGCATAGTTGGGTCCACCTGGGTTCCAATCGTTCTCTGCCTTTTCGGACTCTGGCCTCCTTCCATTGCCGATGTCAATGCCCAGTCATCCCAGTTCTGAGCCATTCTTGCCGACCTGCGCATGCGGTTTTTCTCCACCGTCGCAGGCAGAGCTCCAAGCCGCTTTTGAAGCTCAACCACCATTTCCACGAAGTTGGACTCCATTCTCTCACTTTCATCGATTGACTGATTGGACGAATTCTGGACCACCACGATCGCGGAGGCTTTGGCATTTAGGGTTTAGGGTTTAGGGGGTTATATTGGGGATATAGTGTGGTTATATAGCGGATATATAGGGGTTATATAGGGGATACATAGGGGTTATATAGGGGCTATATAGGGTTTATATTGGGGATATATAGGGGTTATATTGGGGATATATTGTGGTTTATTCTGTAGGGTTTTAGGGCTTAGGGTTTGGGTTTTGCGGTTTGGGGTTTAGGGTTTGTGGGTTAGGGTTCAAGGTTTAGGGTTTAAGGTTTGGGGTTTAAGGTTTGGGGCTCAAGGTTTGGGGTTTAAGGTTTGGGGTCTAGGGTTTGGGGTTTAAGGTTTTTCAATTTAGGGTTTCAAGGGTTTAGTGGTTTTTCACAGGGATGTACAGAGCCATATAGGGTTCAGAGAGTTCAGAGAAAGAATGGGATGGAACGGATGGAAGCCAATCTTATTATGTAGTGTTCAGGGTCTACGGTGACAACTACGGAATGAACAATGGAACAGAACACGGAAACTCATATTATCAAGAGTTTTTCTCAGGACTCTAAAGGATATCTTCCTCTATTCTGTGCAAGAAACCGTGGGCAACAAGAAAACTAGAACACTTAAGCTGTACTTAAGACTTGTAGGTTCCAGGATTCATGTAGCAGATGTGGAGCAGCAGGGGGCGACAACAGAAGAAACATATATTCTTTAAATTAACATAACACGCATCGTTGTTGTGACGATTGCTTTGATCCTTCTGTGTGGTTCGCAGGGGGCTGAACAGTCAGGTAGGGTGGGTCTTCAAGCCTTGGGGTACTGCACTTGAGTCTTCAGGGCCCCCATCGCCCTATGTCACAGAAGGCTCCCTGTTGAAACGTTTGTAGCATATTGGCAGCTGCTACCGGCAAAGGAAGCTGTTGCAGACGTTGGTGAGTTCCTTGCTGTTTTCAGCCCATTGGTTGAAGTTTTCCAATGCCCCAAACATAGAACCTGCATGCTTTCCCATGGCGTTAGGCCTAAACCCTAAACCTCCCTATATATCCCTACATATCCCTATATATCCCTATATATCCCTACACATCCCTGCATATCCCTATTAAAACCCTATATAACCCTATATAAGCACCCCTTGCTCGAAACAAGGCCAAAGTGGCCCAAGAAAGCTCGGTAGGTAAATGGCCTTTTGGCGGTTGGGCAGGTGCCTTGGGGTTGGTGGTTAGCAAACCCACAAGCTTAAAGTCTTAAAGAAACACCAAGCTGCGCATGCCGACAAAGGTCTGGCATGTCTTTGGGTGCCTGGCACACGAGCCGGTTTTTAGGCTGGCAAAAGATAGAGAAAGAGAGAGCGAGAGAGAGAGAGAGAGGTATATACATATATATATATCTCTCTCTCTCTCTCTCTCTCTCTCTCTTCTACAATGTGATGCGCGCAGGTCCCAAGGCGTGCGAGCTTTGGAATGGGCTTAACAGCAAAGACGTCTAAGATAAAACTCATTTTAGGGAACACCCGGCTGACAACAACAAGCTCTTACTCTAAATGGGCATCATCTGTGCGTAGTGGGTGTCTTCTGGTGGGGGGGCTTTGTTGCATGGGCCATAAACTCCAAATTATTCTAAATAATGCTCAAATTGAAAATAATTCTGCTGAATTCGGTTCAATTCCAAATAATTCGTTTTAATCTCAATAATCTACTTCAATCGAGCATTTCCTTCCCCATGAACACTCTCTTGAGATTAGCTTCAAGAATGCAAGGGCAACAATCCAGAAAGGTGGACTTTGGATTTGCTTCTTTTTTGGAATGTTTAGGAGTTATTTGATTGATTACACAGACGCATGGTTCCGGAATGACTCGTTTTCATTCTGCTTAGTTCCATCCCATTGCTTTTCGTTCCTTCTCTTATAGAAGAGTGCAGGTATTATCTTTTTGGAATGATGCCTACTCCTCCAAGAAATAGAAGGTCCCTGCCATAAGGTATCCGCTAGGCAGTAATGAGGGTGCCTCCAGCATCCCTACGAAACATACTCAAAATACGTGTCGGGGATTCAAAATGCCACATGTCATGGAGCCAATAAGCATCATGAAGAAATCCTTGGTCCTCCTAAGTTACGTTGACTATCTGGGTTGTAAAGTAGGAAGAATAGACATGAAAGAACATGGAACCTGAAATGGGGAAGCTGAGGTTACAGAGATACATAGGGACGGTACCTGAGTAGTGGAGAATCGGATGGAAACCACGTGTGAGCGTACATGGGCTTATAGGGATAATCAGCGAGAAGCGCGGTAAACAGCAATTCAACATGCTAAGGCTCCGCGTGCTTTCGGAACTCACTGAGGGGCCTCATGAGCCCTATGGGCTAGAACATCTTCAAGCCTTATCCTGCGTTCCGCAGCACATCGAGTATGTCTTACCTAGACCTAGACCCTGAAACCCTACCCAGTTTCAAGGGCACCTAACTTTGTCCAGTGTTCAACTGTACAACAATAGGTACCCTAAACAAGAACTCAAGTACGAGGGTGTATAGGTCCACCTTTAACCCGGCCTCATCCCGGCTCCCAGCGCTGAGCAGTGCGCACCGCTGCTCGGAGGGCTCCACGGCTAAGACCCGGATGTTGGCCACTGGCGCGGCGCCAGCACCTTGAGGGGTTGAAGGGCTTACTTATCTCTGGTTTGCAAGGAATAAAAGATGAAACATAACATGAACATTTAATAAGCTTTCATTTTACGTTTTAACTAATGTTTCCCATGAGACTAGGACGGGGTTTTGCAAATAATGACGGGCATTAAAGCAAGAGAGACCAGGAGGGGTCTAGAAGCTGAAGGCTACTAACGAATACAGACCGGCAAGCTCTAATGTAGAAGCATGTAATTCTGACACAATGTTCCCACATTCCTATGTTGATTAATTAGGCCGCCACCTTAGATAATATTTGTTCAGAGAGCCAAGCTTTCTGTAGGGTTCGGGGCTTCGGACAAAGGAATTAGCAGGTCCCATTCAGTATATAGCGTGGCTTTGACTGGACTGTTGACTTACATAGGTGGTATATATGGATTCTTTGAAAAATGAGTGGGAACAGCAAGGATATGGCTTCTCCTATGGGTGGCTGTACTCGCTATGGAGGTTGCCGTTCACCTCCTTGAGGACGACTACGACTAGGAACCTGCAGCACGCTGCATCCTTAGGTCCCTTGTGCTCCTCTTGTAAGAACCCAACGAGCTATAGTCCAAATGCCTAGTGCGCCCTTAAATAACCCTAAAATCCTCCCCTTTAATCCCCTATATAAACACAATATTTAGCCCTATAAAGACCCCTGAGGAACCGCCTTTAAAGAGCTTAGATTTTGGCTAAATGAAGGGGTCTCCAATAATGATGTGCCCTGTGATGTCAGGACACGCGACAATGGGGCTCACTCCGAAGCCCTTTAAGCTCCGGCGCTACTAACAGGGCTTAGGGTTAGCTCAATGAAGGTTTAGGGTTTAGGGTATAGTCTAAACTCCTTGTATGCATACATGGAGGGGTGATATAGGAAGATATAGGCATAATGGAAAAGAACATGGAAACTACTATAGTGTATTGGGGTTATATGAGCCTTTGTCTGAGCTCCTAGTATCCCCCTTCATATGGAGAACCAAATGGAAAAGACAATGAAGAATTAAGTGGAAACTGGGATTATACAGGAGGTTATAAGGGGTTATAGTCTAAGCTCCTAGTACTCCCCTTAAGAAGCCCTATAGTAGTCCCCTATCTAATGACCTATATAACTCCCTTTAAGGAGTTTAGACTAAACTCTAGACCCTATACCCTAAATATCCCTATATATTACCTCATAGAATCCCTATATAACCCTATAGAATCCCCTAAATAACTCCCTTTAAGTAGCCCATATGTGAAGGAAAAGGCGGAGCGAGGTAAGGTCCAGGTTCTGGGAGTTGGGGATTTGCGGTTAAGGCCTCAACGGCGTCCAAGCAAGGGGCCAACAGCTCCAAGCCAGGTATAGGGTTTAGGGTTTAGGCCTTAAGGGTTCAGGGTTTAGGCCTTAAGGGTTTAGGGTTTAGGGCTTAAGGGCTTAGGGTTTAGTCATATTCTTCACATGTTTCGGGCCCACATTGTCTGGACATTACCTAGTACGCTTGAAACACTAAAGGGCTGACGACTGCCAATATGGACGGCAAGCTAAAACCTTACACCACCCCACAATATAGTAGTTTCCACTTTCTTTTCCATTACTCATCCCCTAGATAACCCTATGTAACCCCTGATTATACTAGCAATAAATAATAAGCCCCGCAAAAGAGCCTTGAATCCTTGAGATGTTTAAGTCCTAAGCCCTAAGCGCTGCAGCGACATACCTCTAGGAACAACGGAAAATGGAATAGAAACTACTACATTATATGGGTGTTATATATACAAGGGTAGTGGACAATAAAATGCAAACGACTATTTAAGGTTTAGGGTTAAGGCTGCCTTTCATATCTCGATGGCCTCCAGGCCATTCGGAGGCTGTATTGGCGATCGCGTCCCAGAATGCAATCGAAGCGCAACTCACGGCACCTCCACGTGGTTTAGGGTTCTAGGTTAGGTTGCGCCCCCACCCACTAATAGTGACCACAAGAGGTAATTAATGGTAAGTATATTAGGGTCCTTATATTCCTAGTATACCACTATTAGTGGGTGGGGGCCCAACCCTAGTTTTAGGGTCGGTTTAGGGTTCAAGGTTTAAGGGGGTGAGCCTCAAAGCTTCAGGGCCTAACCTGAGGTGATCTGGTGCTGATGTGAAGTCCTTGTAAGGCTCAAAGCCGATCCACCTAGACTTACTGGAGGTGTGCAGGGAATAACAGAATCTATTATGTAGAGGATCATATAGGGGTTTTTCACCCAAGCCCTAAATCCTAAACCTTAAACCCTAAACCCTAAATTCTACCAACTAACCACCAGTAGTATCCCAGAATAGGGGGACCCCAATATAGAACCCAAAGTACTATAATCCCTCAATGTAAACCTCAAAGTACTATGATCTTTAGTATGGGGACCCCCATAAGGCACCCTTAACCTCCCTTAAACTACGACAGTGCAATTCCTGGCAAGAGGCCAGGTTGCCAGGACGCCTTCAATGAACACCAGGGCTGCAAACGAGGTAGGGCAGGTTTAGGGTTAAGGGTAGATTGTCATCTAAGTTGAGGTCTCTTTCGGGCACTGCTTATAGCCCTAGCTTAGTGAAGGCCTGGGCTCTTAGCACATGTTTCATTGCTCAGCGCGCCGAACTGAATGATTACCTTGAACGATTGTGCAAAAGAAACAAAACCAAGTTCTCAACAAAGGCAAGATGGTGGGATGGTGAGGATCCTTTGGATGTGCAAGGCTTCAGGCGAGTACCGCGGCTCCCCTAGAATAACAGCATGACTTTCGCATGTTTTTCACTTGGGTTCGTTGTGATTAGCAGTTGTTGCTTTTGTTTTACGAGGAAGACTGATGTTTCGCTTCCGACGAGGCAAGCTTGCGGCAAACTGTAGGACCAAGACCTGACGCCCGAACCCCTTCTCAACCCTCAAGTTCATAACCCTTAACGCCTTAACTCTGGGCACCCTTAAATCCTAAAACGTTTACGCCTAAAAGAAGACAAAGCCTGGAGACCCAAAGCTCCCACATATCTATTCCCATGCTTTAAGGCAGTGAGCTTTACACAAGCTGACGCTAGCCTGCAAAGGCACCGACATCAAGGACCTGGCCAGGGCTCACAGAAGTTGGGGGGTTTAGGGTTTAGGGATTGAGGGATTTAGGGATTGAGGGTTTGGGGATTTAGGTTTAGGGTTTAGGGATTGAGGGTTTTGGGATTTAGGGACTTAGGGTTTAGGGATTTAGGGACTTAGGGTTTAGGGATTTAGGATTTAGGGTTGAGGATTTAGGCTTAGGGATTCAGGGACTTAGGGTTTAGGGATTTAGGATTTAGGGTTTAGGGATTTAGGGTTTAGGGATTCAGGGACTTAGGGTTTAGGGATTTAGGGTTTAGGGATTTAGGGTCTCTACAGCCTACGCAAGTGCAAACGGGCGTAGGGCTTCAGGCATAACCTCAAACTTCTGAAGAATTTCCCGAAGCACCTTCTTTGTGAAATATGTGTCGGTTTCTTTTGGAACTTGAATTTCTTTTGGAATTGAATCCTAACTGGCCATAATTTATGGAACCTCTAGTCCCTACACCCTCAACCTTAAACCCTAAACCTGAAACCCGAAATCCTAAACTCTAGACCTTAACCCTAAACCCTAAGCCCCCATGTTCCCTGACACCATGACCTTGAAGAGGCTTCTTTTGAGGGCTCAGGACTATGGGGTTCTTTAGAGGTATATAGGGATATATGGGTAGTTGTTAAAATTATGGTCCCTTTTTGGATCCCTATTATAATACGGTACCTAATATTTAGGGTAACCATAATTTTGACAACCACCCAGATCGGGATATAATTAGGGATATATAAGGGTTAGGGTTTAGGCTCCAAACTTGAAGAGAAACTTACAAAGCCAGGTTGTCCACGGACCGCAACTTTGCTCCCACCATTCCAACTCAAGAGCCCAAACCTGGTAATTTGGAGAAATTTACGGTTTCTAGTCCCCCTTAAGCAGATAGAATATGGCTTTGGGTATCTTAATAAGATCCCCGTATACCCCATATTCTATCTACTTAAGGGGGACAATAGGGTTTAGGGTTTGTTGAGGGTTCAAAACACAACTATTATAGCATTTGGGGTCCACAATGGGCCCCCTTATTTAAGGAAACTACTATTTAGTCTGAGTCTTGCAGTAAGCAGTCTGAAAGCTAAATCAAACACACCAAAGGCCTCGAACACCAGAGCACCGTAGTATACCCTGTACACAAATCTTCCCACCTGGATATCTTTGGATCCAGTTGGCAGAGCTTGCGCCATTGCAAGGAAAAGACTTGGCAAAACCTGAACTTGCTGGCAGCTGGTAGGCGAGGAAGGAACGGGTTCAAGGCACTCTTGTAAGGCACCGCAACACATACAGGGACTAGTATAGGAATCTATTGATCCACTCCCCATTGGCCTCTGCTTTGACATGTCATTCCATGCGCTACAACAACAAGCGTGGTAAATGAGATGCTGAAAGAAGCGCCAGGGGCGTGCTCAATGTCCAGAAAAACGGGATCTGGGATCTCCTTGACACGTGTTGGGCCCTGTAAACAAAGGAGAATGTAAGGGTTTCAAGGAAGCTTGCGAGTGAGTACTTGCACTTGTCAGGATGCTTGGAAAGCCAGGAATCTGCTTAGTCTCTGTTCGTTGGAACTTTTGCGGGCTTCAGTGAAGGCACCCAGCAAACACAGCAGACGGAGACTCACTCTACTGGACCTTTCTGAGCTCTCTTGGTGCCAGCGTTGCCATGCTGCGGTAGCAGACTCCCTGCGAACTTCAGCCTGAACTTCAAAACGCTGCGCATCGTAACATGCTCGTGCTAGCTCTGAAGTGCAGCCAATAAGATGGCATAGCTACATCAAGATCTAAGCACCTAAACCTTAAACTCTAGACCCTAGTGCCATTGCTGGGAAAAGCCAGGATTCCCCTGTCAGATACAGCCCCATCGGGTGCTCGAAGAATGCACGCATCTCTGCGACTCCTGACCAGAGCCAATGCTTGGCTTTAAGTTGAAGTATACGACGGTCTATTCCAAAAAACATAGCATATCATGGAATATCACCTCTAATATAATATGTTATAGGATACTCTGGTATGGTATCTATTATATACGATAGTTTTTTATGGCGAATTAAAGGTTTAGGTATTGGGCTTAAGAAGGTTTAAAGGGCTTGAGGCCGTTGGGTTGAACTGGCTTAGGTTTCTTGAGCTTGGGGCTTTGGGGGCTGCTACTCAGGAACTTAAATTAAGTTACCATAATATGGGGCATACAGGGTTTAGGGTTTAGTGTTTTGGGCTTAAGTTACCATAATGTGGGTATATAGTAAATAATACGGTTTCCTTATTAGTGTCACTTAAAGTAAGGTTCTTGGCAACAACCGAGGCTTTCGGATTTTGGCCAATGTAGTGACCCTAAATACTATAAACCTTAAACCTATCTGCACGGCTCTCTTCCCTGGTCTGCATTGGGGTAGGGGATGCTTAAGTTCCAGCTTTCAGACTTTGACCATGTTAGGACGTAACTTCTGACAAAGCTGGAAAAAATTGGAAACTAAGAGCTTGCCGTCTTGGGCTATTTCGCATCGTTTATAGTTTTAGGTGTCATGCAGCGGACACTTGGAATCTGCCCTTGCGAAGCATGATACAAGAATTATTCTTGGGTTTAGGGGTAGGGTTGTCCGGAAACCACATTGGTACTAGATCAAACTCCTACAATGGGCCGAAAGCCCGACAGCTGAAACATGGTCTCTTCTGCGGCGCAAGAGTGATGAATCCAGCCGAGGTTCCCAATAAAAGGCATTGGAAAATGTATGGGTTTAGGGTTTAGGATCCAGGGTCAAAACTCCTTAAAGGGAGTTATAGAGGGATTCAAAGGGAGTTATAGAGGGAGTGTATAGGGGAGTATTATAGGGGTGATTAAGGGGGATACGAGGAGGTTGAACTATGGCTCATATGCTGCTGCCAAAAGGTTACCCCTGATTATTTGGAAGCCCGGTTTTTGGATGTCGGCTTCGGAACCAGAGGCCTCCGTTTGACTCTGTGGTATGGCCCAAATACTGCTATATGCTGTTCTGCTGTCTCATAGAACTCCCGAAAAGCATCTAATGTGTGGAAGTCCTCATATAGGCATCTAAACCTACAGAACCAGTTGCGAATCCTCTTTCACGCTGCCAGCAACCCATCAGTACCTAATTGAAAAAAAGGGTTTGGGATAAATGTTCATGCTCTACACTTGCTCACCCTTGGCTTGTTTCGACACGGCATTCTGGGTGGAGGATTTCCGTCTACATGGTCTTCTGCAAGTAGCTGACCAACCCAAAACCCACCTTCATGTGGCCCCTTACCCTCCAGAGCTCCACACTGTACTATGCATGCCGCCTTCACATGCGAGGGTTTGAAAATTCTGGCGGCCTCACCCCAGGGCAGGATGCTCTAGTAGTGCAACCTTTTTAGAAATAACCGTATCCTTTGTGGACTTTGGGACCCCTTCTACTTTCGAGGCCCAGGCGGTCCCTAAATCCCTACATGAAACGCCTGGGTACCCAAAATAATAGGCAACTTTAACCCACAGTGGTATCAAATACGGGGAATGTAAACCATTACTAGGGGTCACTAGCTTTTCAGGCAATCCCTACCTGGAACTTCCATTACCTTCAAACTTGACCCCCTAAATAGTAGGCATAACCCATAAAACTACAGCTAATTGGGTTTACAGGTAAGCCCCACTGATCTGGGTTGCTGTTAAGGAACTTAAATTAAGTTACTATATTGGGGAAACCCTATTATTTATTACATATACCTATTATGGTAACTTGATTTAAGTCCCTTAACAGCAACCCACTGATTCCTGGAGCATGTCGCTGCGAACGCATAGGAGGGGCAGCATCAACCTCCTGCAGGCCGATGCTGTAGGGACTAAGGTTGAGGGGCTTCAGGATTTCAGGGTTTAGGGTTTAGGGTTTTAGGGTTTAGGGTTTAGGGGTTTAGGGTTTAGGGTTTACGGTGGGGAGTAAGATTGAGGGGTTTCAGGCTTTCGGGATTTTGGCTTGTAGGGATTGAAAGATGTAGGGACCAGGGTGTGGGGGCTTTGGGTCTTGGAGTTTCAGGGCTTCGTGCAACCTGACAAGGTTCAAGGGTTTGGGGATTAGGGAAACATGTGGTGTGAGATTTTGCAGGCTTACGAAGTCTATATGTTGGCAATACCTACCTATGCTACATGAGTTGGGGGGTGTGAGCGCTTCGCAGCCAAAAATTCAAATCCCTAACCTACCTGAAATCCCAAAGTATGTAGAATAGCGTATTTGGCTGTCTTTGTGGGCTTTGGCCCATTCTTTTGCCTACTTCTGGATTTATCCATCTCCTCATGAAACCCGTTTATAATACTCGCAAGGCCCAGCGCAAAACAATCCTGGGCCAATACCCTAAACTAAGCCCCAAACTCTCAGACCCCGAAGCTCCCAAGACCCTAAACCCCTCCGAACCCCTGTGGCTAGAGCCGCGTCACTCAAGGACGCTTTGAAACCTTCAGCTTCACAAGGCCGACAACTAAATCAAACACGTCTACTGCATCCCCTGCCTAGACCTCCCAAATTCCTATGGCACAAGCAAATAAACAACTTCAGATCTCGCACATTAAAAGAAACGAATGAAGGCATCAAATTTGACTGGTCTGGCTGAAGGCATCGGGCCTCCAGGTGCATATGGACCATACACCTCTAAGAACAAAAACCCCCATGCCTATATCTATCTATCTATCTATGCACGCACACCCTCGAGCCTGAATCCCCTCAACCTACTATAGCATCTTCTACTGGCTTCTATCACATTGTGTTCTATTCTATTCTGAACCCCTCTTACCGCTTAGCCTTATGCGGTCCCCGCACCCCCAGGACACCTGCAGCTGGCATTCCAGTAAACTGTTGCAGTCCCAGCTGCCGCCGCCTAAAGGGTTTAGGGTTTAGGGGTTATGGGCTTCAAGGGAATTGGGATTTGGGGTTCATTGAACAAACTTGAACTCTAAAAATAGCATTTAGTCTAGTAAAACAAATGGTCGTACTGTACAAGATAATACGACAGGATATCACGCAATATAATGAACATCGCGTAGTATTATATAATACAGTCAAATCTTCAGTATAAGACATTGTAGGGTTTAAGGCTTTACGAACTCAGAGGTTAAGGAAACCGTTTTGGGCTTCAGGGTTTGCAGGGTTTAGGAATTAGGGCCACGGGGTATGGAGTTTAGGGTTTAGGAACTAGACCCTACAGGCGTGGGGCTTAGGACCTTTTGCATGTGAAACCTTTTTTTGCTTGTCTGCTCCTTCTGGATTCTTTGCAAATCATGTGCTCGGTGTTCTTCTTGTGGTTTTTCTCGAGTTGCAGTGCAACTTGCAGCGTTCATTAAATACGTCTGGCTTCAATTGGCGACGCACGTACCTACATGGAATCGTAAGTTTGTTGGGCGTGGATCATGGATTTGGCCTTCTTGCTTGTGGCTCCAGAACGATCTGAGCCTTGTATGTAATCCTCTCCACCAAGAACCTCCCACTCCCACCCCCTAACAACATTTATTCGTAGTATTAAGTATGGAGTGAAAGGTGGCAAAATGTTAGTGCAATTTGGGGTTCTCATGAACGTCGTCTTGTTTGGGGAGGGTGTCACGACCCTTTACTTGGTAGATGCCGCCTAGATCGACACGGGTTTTAGGTATCTGGGGCTGGATCTTCAGAGCCATGCTTCCTAATACGAAGCTCACACCCCTAAACCCTAAACCCTAAACCACGCAAGCGCTACAAACACTAAACCCTCACATCCCAAATCAGTCAGGATTCAAACGCTGGACTTTGCTGCAGACGTCTTCTTCTGCGCTTGACAGCAGAGTGCAAAGGATGAGAGCCACGGGTCGCCGACCTTCACATCTGGCGTCTGGAGGAGTAGACGAACTAGGACTAGGACATGGGGCTGGGGCCTTGAAGAGGTTTGGGTGCAAAGGGGCTTCTCCCGGCTTGTGGTAATCGTTCATTCCATGCGCCATGTGGTACAGGGTAAGGCTTAGTGATGTAAAGGGCTGACATACAAAAAACAAGCTGCTGATTTCAGCCTTTACAAAGCTGGAAGCTGCAATACTTGAATCCTAAACCCCAACCCCCGAAACCCTAAACCCTAAACCCCTAAACCCTAAACCCTAAACCTTAAACCCCTAAACTCTAAACCCTAAACCCCTAAACCTAAACCCAGGTTGTTCCAGGTAGTGGCCTGGGCTGGCGGGAAGAGTGATCCGAGCTTAGATTCCCCGAAAGGTGCCTCACCTCAAACAGTTGCTCTTGGAGTGCCGTCCCCCTTAAGTAGATGGAATATGGGGTACATCATGATGAGATCCCCATATACCCCATATTCTATCTACTTAAGGGGGACTATAATACGTTTAGGGCATCCTCTTCTCATATTATATAAGGGGTTATATAGGGGATGATGGAAGAGAACATGGAAGCTGCAACATTCTGGGAGTTATATAGGGGTTATATAGGGGATCATGGCATCCTTTTCCTAAAGCCCCTAAGCCTGCCAAGCAGCATCGCTCTTGCACTTCGCATCAGAAAGGTCAGGGAGGGCAGCCAGGCACAAAACAAATCCAGCTACCAAAGCTGCGCGCATGGGCACTGGACATCAGGCTTACATACAGATTTAAATGGCGTTGTAGGGATTTTCTATAATATAGTAGTTTCCATAATCTTTTCCATTATCCCCTATATAATCCCTAGAATATAGTAGTTTCCATGTTCTTTCCCCTTATTCCCGATATAACACCTATATGATCTGGGAAGTATGTAGGGATGCTATGTCCACCGGGGCTCTCCAGGTTTAAGTATCACAAAGGCGCATACCCTGAGTGGCAAGTATGGGTTTGTGGACTTGTCTAGGTATGACAAATGCTGAGCTTGTGAATGATGATCCTACTATGATGAAAGTAGTGGGTTTAGGGTTTAGGACACTATCACTCCTGCTCCTACTGCTACTACCACCACCACCTACGATAACTGTTACCACCCATGAAACCATACGATCCTTACAGTTGGCCTTGGGGAGTGGTGAGAATCTGAAGTCTTTGGTGTTATTATCGGTGTCACGGGCCTTGCTACTCGGGTGAACATGGTGGTAGGTTTGGAGTGTATGACAAAACCTCTGTATAAGTACTACACGGCGGGATGAATATGTCGCATCACTGCCTTGCCAGTTTTTTTCGGTGAAGGAGTAGCTAGTGGTTTTAGGGTTGGCCCCGAACTGTAAAGCGTTGGAGACACCAAGCCAAGCTAGGCTTGCTTTGAGAGCTTGAACAGCATGCACAATCAGACACGCATGTTGCATGCTGTGAGATAAGGTACGGTTCCATGTCGAAAGATGGTCGGACTAAACTTCCCGGAAGAGCTCCCATAGTAACAGGGGTTGCAAGCAGAAGCTCTACATTCTTTGAGTTAAAGCACAACTAATTGAGTGACATTCGCAGAAGTATTAAATTCAACGAGCAGTGGTGGCGACATGTGGCGACTGTGCGCACCTGCGGGCCTCCCCGTGTTGACGAAAACCCTCAGCCGAAAGTGGTGGTGGTAGAATATTTCGCGCGCCCTGCCCCCCCCCCCTCCCCGCCAGCCCGCACAATCAGCAGTATGTGGTATGTTGCAGCCGTTTGCACGGGTGTGCATGAGTCATTGTCTTTGTTGCCAGAAAGATACAAAGGACCGAACGTAGCCCACATGGCTGTTTCTCGAAATTACGGGTTCTTCTTCGGGGTGCTTACAATTGGGGTTCTGACTCAAACCGAGCGTGCTGTCAAGAACCGTTGTCATTTGTGAAACACAGAGACATACAATGCAACAGCGCGGACTTTGCAACGCTGCGCGTTTCTCGCTGGGAAGGGCTTGAGGGCTTGGGCAAAATGCCTTCAGAACGATGACGCTGGAACTGCTGAACTTGCATAAATGTCGTACAGATTGGGGCCTAGCGTGCCCATAGATTGCACATCTCAAGCTACCAGGCCTCGTCGGCCCAATTAGCGTTAACAGCTCATCCCTCATCGGGTGTAGCCAGAAAATTCCAAGACTAAATTGCTGAGACAACCATATGAACTCCAATGATCATCTTGAGCCAACTTTGTCCTGCAACTACAGACTTTTGTCTCAAGCCCCCACAGCCCAGGGCCCTAGTCGACGATAGAGTCTACCATCTGCCCTCTCTCCCAAATGCCAGATTTAAGCTCGTCGCCGTTAGCCTTGCGGATGACCTGGTCACTGGAGCGTGGGTTGAGAGTCTTTGGGCCCAGGAAGCCTTGCACGTGGACATTCCAGGAAATCATTAGGGGTAATATGTGAAGCAGTCGTCGACAATGATATCTGGGCAGGCATGCGATTCAATGACGGGATATTGCCCTGCAGTTGCCCAAAGAACAGAAGGATGCGATTACTGCCGAGCGCATGGCTTCCAAGGCTTCCTGCCAAACCGAGGCATGCTCTCAGGCGGTTTACGGCACAAAGAAATCTCAACAACATCCTGTCGGATGCCCATCCCCAAATGCCAATCACTGGAACCTGCTCTCTGAATCCCTGATTTGCCAAAGACATGAAGCCGCAACTTCTCAGAATTAAGTCTCCACAAATATTCCAAAGAAACGCAAGGAATCAAACAGGGATCCTAGAAACAAGTACCCCAATATTACCCGAACTCCCCAAATTGCACATCTACAGGCAGGTCTCCTAAACTCTAAACCCTAAACCCCCCTTCTTCTCCCTGTTCTAAGCTCCCTACTCCGGGTCCATGCTGCTTCCCGTCCTGAGAGAGGATTCTGCAACTTGCCACCAAGTTTAGTTATAGGGTTTATGGTTCAGAGTTTTAGGGTTTAGGGTTCAAAGTTTTAGGGTTTAGGGTTCAGAGTTTTAGGGTTTAGGGTTCAGAGTTTTAGGCTTTAGAGTTTAGGGTTTAGTTTTTTTGGGCCTAGGATCGATGTTATGCCTTCATGCCCTACTAAACGTCCTGTTGGGAATAAGTTCTACACCGGCAAGAAAAACTGGATTGCTGTTAAGAAACGTAACTTTCTTGCATGATCATAAGGAAAACCCATGCTTGACTACATACCCATATGATGGTAACTTAAGTTCAGGTCCGCAACAACAACCCAGAAAAGTGGTGGGCTTGGGCTTAGGACGTTGAGAATTCGGAGCTTGGGAGCTCAGGTTTTAGAAGGCTCGAATTGCAGTGAGGGTTTGAGGTCAAGGGTGTAGGGTTTTAGGGGATTCTAAGGGTCCATAGGATTTTGGACATGAGAGCGTCGGATGCCTCAAGAGTCTGACAGAAGGTCCGAGATAATTGCGATGAGAATGTGGGGGGGTGGTATTCAGTTCTACCGTTGTTAAGACTGCAGTGCATGAGTTGAAAATCTTTACGATCAGTTGTACATAGCTCATGCCAAGCTGACTCCTCACAAGCAGCAATGGCAATGCATGAAGCCTCTTTTGGCTTTCTCAATTACTTTCCGGCGCGAAGGTTCGTCCTAGAATTGGGCGTTCCGCTGTGAAGTGACCGCAATGCAATCAAACGAGCATGAGAGGACTGCAGCTCTCCCAACGAGCCATAATCTAAACTCCTAGTATGCCCTTGAAGAACCTTGTAGTAGCCATACCCCCCAACTTTACAGAGTTTAGACTTTAGCTCATATGGCAGTTTCCCTAAACATGGCGAGCCCAATATAAACACCAAAAAACCATAACCCTTGATATAGGGACCCCCCCCCCCCAAAGTACCCCTAAACTTGGGAAACCCCAAGCCCTAATCCCTAAACCCTATATAGCCCCTACATAATCCCTCTAGTCCCTTTGAAGGTAGCCTTTAATTTGGGAAACCCCAAATATAACATCATGACCTTTCAGGAAGGGTTGGGATCTGCTGAGCCCTCAGCAATTCACAGCATGCTCAAGCAAATGAGCTGCAGTCTAAACTCCCTCAAAGGGACGTTAATGTAGGGCTTAGGGAAGTTTAGGTTTCCTTAAAGGGGTTGTATAAGATTTAGGGTTTAGGGCTCTAAAGTTCCTAGCTCAAATGAATCTGTAGAGTTGTCATCTGACCGGTGCACCGGCTCGAGCCCCCGTCGCGACTGTAGGGTTTAGGGTGGGAGGTGGGAGGGGGTAGTTGGTGGTCTCCACCCTCCTTAAATTAAACTAAACTAAACCCTAAACCCTAAACTCCAAAACTCTGAACCCTAAACCCGAAACCCTACCCTAAACCCTGTAGTCCCTGTGTTGGGGGGTTCACATCTGGAAGAGCAGATCTGCCTCCCAGAAGCCTTCAAAACGCCTTTGGTCGCTCCAAGTGTAGACCCCGAAGCCGTGCCTGCTCGGGGAGGATGGAAGTCTGCAGTTTGTAGCTACTTCTGATGGTTTCTTGTGATGGTTACATGTGCAATTAATACTGCATACTTCCAAGTATGAGTAGATTTCATAGCTTGGGTCTAGATAAGGCTAGCGCGGGTTGTCTCAGGACATTGCTTCTCAAGCTTCGTAAGAACTCCAGGGCGCTCAATAGCTTACAGGCCTGAGAGCACATGAGTCACATGTGCCTTATGGTTTTCGAACGAATAGGTTTCGCTGTGTGCAAGGGCAAACACACAAAGAATGCGTGACCAGCTAAGCAGCTGCGATCACAAGACGCACGCAATGCCTATATAACCTGCGGCCGAGGAAGGCAAACATCAGCAAGTACCCTCAAGTTCTAAGACGGCCTCCTTCAGCCCTCCAAGAAGGTACAGTCATTGTGGAGGTCTTTTCTGCTCCGTCGTCTCCCAAGAATGCTTTCCAGTCAAGTTGCTTTCTGTCGTGCACGTACTGGCCGCCTAGGTGAAGCAGCAGCAATTGCAAGCGCTACTGTAGGGCGAACACAAACACGTGAAGTCTGCCAAAGGCAGGCGCATAGCAGCTTCCCAAAACACAGTCCCTCTGCGGCCAAGCTGTACTTTAGTAGCTAGGTGCCTTGGAGCAGCACTCTCGGCTGGGTGCAAGCCATACACGGGTCTGAAGCGGGGATGGTAGAAACTTTTTTGCGCAAACCGTACAGTACAAAGGCGTGATTGCCGCATCCGACGCTTCAACTTGAGCTCCATTATTCCCGGGCGATATGAAACTAGATGTCAGAGGGACTCACTCAGTAGCCTGCATCAGCAAGACACGCAAAGCGCGAATCCGGTGTGCCATGGGTGTCTTCACACAGGTGTCATGCAGAAAACTCCCCCTGCTGGGTAGGATCCTTGCCACGAGAGAACCTATCCAAACTCATGCTCCTGAGAGTATTAATGTTGCACTTGGTTTAGTGTAGGGACCCTCTTTAAAGTGTCTTCGCCGCCGCTTATTCAGGGCATG
>CAJNIZ010000547.1:46271-112783 GCA_905231905.1 Symbiodinium pilosum | reverse complement strand
CTCAATAGTTGCCAATATTATGGTCCCAGGTTCCTTACATAAACTATGGTATAGGGTACATCAAATGAGCTATAGTCTAAACTCCCTAAAGGGGGGTTATATAGGGGATTATATAAGGGACTACTATAAAGGTTATTAAGGGGGATACTAGGAGTTTAGACTATAGCTCACATGTAGATGCTGACATGTCGACCTGTAGTCTTCCTAAAGCCACTTTATGGAGAGCTCAGAAAACAATGAAAAACTGGGTTGCTGTTAAGGAACTTGAATTGAGGTACCATATATAATGCGTACATATTGCAGTTAATACGGTTTCCAAATTATAGTAACTTAAAATAAGTTCCGTAACAGCAACCCAGAAAACCGGCTTGGGAGTGAATTCTAGTACAACTACACTAGGACTGTAAGGAAGCATGACTAGCATGAGATGCCCCCCAACCCAGAACCCCAAATCCTAGAGCGCAAATTCCAAATCCTGCAGCCCCAGCTGCAACATTCCAGCCCTAACCCCAACACCAATTACTCAACCATGAACTCTGAAAGCTTTCGCCACAATCCACACACAATCATCTGCAAACCTTTCTGTGGCAGGGCTCGCCAAAGCCATGCTGTAGGTCTTCAGCCCACTCGCCGGTGATGGTGATCCCCAGCTTGGTGTGGGTGTACCTGTCATTCTTGGTTTTGGAGTTTTTGTCAGGGTTCAGGGGTTGGGGCTTGTTGGGCTTGAGGTTTGGCAACTAAGTTCCTGTGAGGCAGTTGGTTTCCTTCTGATGAGCGAAGCGTAGGCTGTGTGTGGTATGGGAAGGGTCTACCAAAGTAGCCCCTAAAGGCTACTCCGCGACGATTGGACCACTGTTTCATCCGTGCTGCCCTACATGGTTTTAAGCAAGAGCTCGATAGGCTAAGCAAGATCTCCAGAACTTAAAGCACAAACTTCAGGCTCTTTGAACCACCAAGCAGGATAAGCCCTTTCCCTAAACCCTATATAACCCCGATATAACCCCAACATACTGTAATAGTTTCCATTTTCTTTCCCATTATCCCAATATAACCCCGATAGAACCCCAATATACTATAGTGGTTTCCGTGTTCTTTTCCATTATCCCACTGTAACCCCAATATACTATAGTATTTTTCCATTATCCCACTATAACCCAGAAAAAAACCCTAAACCCTAAACCCTAAACTACTACAGCAGTTTCCATTTTCTTTTCCATTCTCCACCCCGCAAACCAAGTCTTCAGGCAGCTGCCAGGGCCAGGCTCTGCTGGGACTGAAGAGGTGGGCTCATCATGCTCTTACGTATGGCGATTACAACTAGGGATTAGGGTTTAAGGTTACAGGGATTATATTGTAGGGTTTAGGTGTTATATAGTAAGGTTTAGGGCTTAGGGATGGGAAGTATACCGTAAGGGTCCAAGGACCCAAATAATAGGGCTTTAGGGTCCAAATACCATTAATATTCTAGTATTTGGGCCCTAAAACCCTATTATTTGGGTACCCTTAGGGTTAGAACTGGATTCTGAAAGCACGGATAATTCGGGATTTCCCAGGGGATTAATCCAAGAAATCCCGATAAAGCACAACTGTGTCCTTTGCAGACTGATCCCGCAGTGTGCCCTTGCTTTCAGCAAGTGAAGCTGTTAAACCGCATTCCACTATATTTTCAATATAGCCCCAGTATAATATAACCCCAATATGCTACTATTGGATATGCAAGGTCCGTTGAGAGGCTTGGAAACTGGCATCTGGCAGGGCCGTGACCTGGAATCAGCTTCCTTGTACTGGCCGATGCCAATGATTGAAGCGAACGTTACGTGTACTCTAACAGTCCAACTTCCCAAGTATTATACTCTTAGCACACCAACTACACAAGAACCGTGTTTTGGCAAATGTATGTGCCTGAAACATAGTTAGAGCCTGGAGGGCCTACCTTTTTCCTGTTGTGACCGAAAACTAGTCCCAACAAGCACCAAAAAACGATCGTATCCGATGTGGGAATCTCCAAGCTTGAGGCCCCCTCTGTAGTTTAAAGTCTTTTTGATGTCTGAAGTCGAATCACCGACCCAGTGACCCAAGATCCCGTTGTTGACCTCCAGGGCTCTTAGCATGACAACTTTGATGACCCCCGGAACATCCGCTGGAGACTGATTTGCGCCAAGAAGGAGAAGAAAACTCACACACATCTGGGGGCTTCCAGAGTGGGAGGCCCCAAGTATGGACCAGAATCTGCTACCATTGTTATCTGTAAAAGGGGCGCAACAATTACTGACAAATGTATCTACAATGCATGTGCTGCCAAGGTGCCGCCCAAGCCCCTCCGCAACGTTCCTCCGGCACATGGAGAGCATCAGGTTGCAAGCTTGTCGGGTATATACACGCCATGTAGCTTATGTAGAAGCGCCGAGGGCAAAAACCCACCCCAACTGTGTGGGGCCTTACGAAGCTGTCAGAAGGCCCGATGGCCCAATGGCCCATGGCAACTCTGATCATAGTTTCACGTGCAATGTCAATGTTATTTTCACTGTCTTTTCCATCCGTCTCTCCATTTCAGGACAGCAGAATAGTCCCAGGGTTGCATCATGAAGCTGAGTCGTGGGAGCGAGCAAAATGTCTCCTGGTCGGATTCTGCTACGGGCACCTCAATCCAAACTTGATAAGCATTGATTATGTTCTTGCCCTGCTGAAACGACACCTCTTCCCCAAACTGAACAAGGCAATCAAATGACCACGCCGTGCCGACACGACACCTCTTCCCCAAACTCAACGAAGTAATCAAATGACCACTCCTGCAGGTATGGGCTCTGAAGACCTTGAACCCCACACGCTCAATCCCAAATGTCGGTCAGGATCTCCCATTACTCGGCTCCTCCTCCACTGACCCAGAAAGACGTCCCCATCGGCATGCTGGAAGCGCCCGTGACCTTTCTGGTATTCTTTAAAATTGTTTCTCAAAACAGGGGCGTTTCTAATGACCTTAGGAAATGGCAGAGGCATTCATGGATCTGGGCGGGTTTGGCTCATGAGCTCGAGGCTCTCACGAGTTCAGAGTTTTCGAGATGTACAGACGTGAGCCAAGCGAGGAACACAAATAGTGCAAATCCAAAATGCACGTCCACACCTGCACACCCCAATGCTCTGGAACTTGGCAAGCCACTAACAGGCCACTGAACCCAAACGTCCAAACTGAGGAGACCACAAAACAAACAAGGGCCTTGCAACGTGGCCTCGAAGAGCTAGGCCCCTCGCTGTAAGGATTGAATATGCGTAAACCACAAGCTTGGGAACATTCTGCCCCAACATGCCTAGGCATGAATGCTGCTGAAATCTGTCTACATGCACAAGTCCTGAACGCATAGACGCCAAAAGCCCAAACATCCCAAACCCCTGACAGCACTGCTAACCCCCCAGCCCTACCCTTTACTGTAATCCTGAAACCCTTAACCCCAAAAATCAAAACCAGATCCCTGAACTTAAGCCCCAAACCCAAAACCCTACTGGAGCGGCTAAATCCCCAACCGCAAACCCTCAAAGCCTCCCATAAAGCTGTCCATGAAACAGTGTGGAGCCTTCGGCCAGGTTGTCTTTCCAGCAGCCGGTGAACCTTCAGGCATGTGGAACAGGGCTTTAGGATTTTAGGCAAGGGTGGCAGGGACGCGTGTAGGCGGATATGCGCCCTGGTCCTTGCCCTGCTTTGCTCCTAGGTCCTCCTTGTTTGGTAGACAGCTCCTTACAACCCTTGCACTCTCTTCGACTCAGCCTGGTGCACTTTCGTCAAAGTTACGTAAGAACCTCTTGTTGGGTCCCCGGCACATGCAGGCCCAACAAATGTTTCAGTTGTTTTTAAGCAGTTAGAAACTTTGTGCATATGCGTTTCAAGAATGAGGGTTCATGAGCTTCATGGGTTCTCGGAATGGTTTGTAGCAGCAATCGCTGGGGGCTCCCATAGCATCATGCCGAAGGACTTCAGCTGAGGAAACTAGGGTGATATATGGATAATGGAAAAGAAAATGGAAACTACTGGGATTACGTATAGGGAATACATAAGGGTATATAAAGGTAATACAGGTGGCTGCATCTCAAACTAGGGCCTGCTGCAAATACAGGGATCACACAAGGCATTACCATCGTCAACAGCTTCCTGGCTACCATGGCCCTGGTGCAAACCCCAGGATACCCGCTGTAGGTCTTTAGGGTTTAGGGTCTATGTCTGCGTCTTGGGTTGGGGTTTGGCATTTCCTCTCACCTAAGATGGGGTGACATGTCCAGCAGGGGCGGTCTCTTGTGAGGAGCTCTTCCAGCCACAATCCCGCATCATTGCGCAAGATGCCGTATGATCCTGACGGATGACCCCTGGCTGAGCCCTACACATCCCCAGGTAGTCGCTAGGCTTGATTCAATGAGTGGGTAGTTCTGAGCTGGAAACTTTCGTAGCAGGCCCGTCAGACCCAACACAAGCCCACGGGCTATGTAGGAACCTCATATGAGGGAAATCACCTGTACCCAACCACCTGAAAGTGTACGTACCCTAACAGGAGGCCGGGGTAGCAAGGTTTAGGATTCAGGAGTAGGTCATAGGCTTGGCATCTACTATAGAGCGTAGACAGTCTCAGGATAGGTTGAGCTGGACAATCGAAAGCTTTAGGAGAAACATGGGTCAATTCTGCCAGTCATTCTCGCTGCTTCTGTAATGGCAGCAATTCTTGAACATGAAGCCATGCAATTAGCCCTTATGACTTGAACGTGCACGCAAGGGTCTGCCGTGAAAATACCAGCATACATCATAGACTAGCGTGCCCCTTTAAAATCCCTGTTTCGATGTACATACTGTGGACTGCACGAAGGGCTCTTGTAGGCTTGTGTAGGGTAGGGTACATTAGCGTGGGAGAAAATCGCGAACCAACCCTGCAACCATGACGCCTCCGCTGAAACTCGGCCCCAAACTGAAAACCTCAAAGCTCATCGAAATCCCAGACTTTACGCCCCAAACATCCTAACCCGACCGATGCAAACATTCAGAGGGTGGAGCTTGGCACCGTCCGGCCAAGCCTGGAAAGCTAAGGAGTTGCTGGGGTGCGGGAAACCAGGGACCAAGAAACTCAGTGGTGAAGGATATGAAGATTTGGGGCGTAGGTTGTGGAGTTTTGAGGTTTACAAGGCGTGGGGTGTAGGGCTCGGTGTTTTCTGTGAAGGTTGAAGTTCAGGGCTTAAGGTTTGAGGTTTGATGTTTCGGGCCTGGGGTCGAAAGTTGGGACCCCAGACCCCCTAAACGTTCCAAAAAATGGAGCCCCGCAATCATATTCTAGTTTCCTACATTGGGGAAAGGGTTCATATCGGGGCTCCATTTTCTGGATCCTTTAGGGGGTCTGAGGCTGTAACGTACACCATGCTCAGGCACTTGGGATGCGTGCATGGAGCATGGCCACTTCGCATTCAGGTAACACAGAAGACTATGACGATGGCACCTATATACCCAGACCCCCTAAAGGATCCAAAAAACAACCCCCCCCCCCTCCCAATATGAGCCCAGTACTACGTTGGGGAAACTAAGGGATTATTAGGGGGTATCATTTTTTGGAGCCTTGAGGGGGTCTAGGTACTTCAGCAACGACAACGAATTCCTCCCGCTCATGTTAAACACCCAACAGTGAACACTACCATTAAATTACGTTGGCACGGTGTTGGCAGCATTTACTGTTTGATGTGGCGCAGGTGTTCCCCTTTAGCGGCCAAAGGTTTCGTGGAAAACCCCATATCCACCTTAAAAGGTACCCTTGATTTTGGGAAACCCCCCCCCCATTGGGACTTGGGGTCACAAGTGCATGGCTCATGGACTGGTGGTCTTTTAGGCCTTGGTCGCTAGCTTCCCAGGCCCCCTAAAGGATCCCAAAAATGGAATCCCCTAATGATCTCCTAGTTTCCACAATGTAGTATTGGGTTCATGTTGGGGGGTTCCATTTTGTAGATCCTTTAGGGGGTCTAGGACAATGGCTTTGGGCAAAACTTGAACCACAGCCGCATTCGTGACGAGAAGCCAGCCCTGCACAATGACATCCACTGTCAAACTGTCTTCATACGATTTTTTCCCAACCTCCAGATTACGAGAATCGCATCCTGCAACTGAATTCCAAAACCAATCTTAACGTGCTGCGCCTGCCAAGCTGTAAACGCTAATCAAGCCATCCCTGAATCTGAAACGGGAGCCTAAACCTAGGGCTCCATGTCTATAAATAGTACCTACATTGGGCCCCAAAGTCTATAAATATGACCTACATTGGGCTATTTGGAGTCTTAGGGTAAACCTCCAGGAAGTGACTAACTTTCGGCCAGCACTCGCGGAAGAGTCGGGCCTGAGCACCCACGCCGTGCCTGGCCTTGGCATGGCAAAGCTCATAAGGCAGTCTGAAAGTCATGGCTTCCTGTAATAGGGGGATTTTGGTAACCCCAAACCACAAAATTAGGACCCTATAACCATCATATGATAGTCATAGGGTCCTAATTTTGGGGGTTGAGGTTACCAAAATCCCTTTATTATCCTGTACTTAAAACATGAAGGCTCTTGGTGTGGGCGTGGACCGCACCGGGACTCTGTCGTCTGATTTTCAAGGGTGTCTGTCAAGGGCCAAGGGTCCTGCTATCAAGATATGCGCTGAACTGAGGACATGTGAATCAAGGCTTCTTAAAAGTACTGATACTATTAATGTTGCGTATTACTGTTACTACTAGTTTTCTCGTTCCTGGAAAGCCCCTGCAGCTTGTGGCACCTACCTGCACATCTGGAATGTGAAGCACAAAATGGTTCATCCTTAGCTGCTTGAGAATGTTCAGCGATGCGAATGCGCCCCTCAACGCCCGTTTGGATGCCTCTGCTGTCTGTCTCTGACACTTCTGCCTTTCGTGCTCCTCGTTTCCTCTCACCAAGTCTGGTTCTCAGTCTAAATGGAACTTTTCACGCATCTTAGGTCAGAGTGCCGATGCAGTACAGATTTGCTGCTGAGAAACATTGTCTCGCCATTGACCCTTGTAGATAGCTCCACTCCTGGCACGCATAAACATTGCTGCAAGGTGCTGGCGTGATCCTGTTACCAGGCCACCGTGCTGTGGAATTCCTATCTCCAAAGCCGCAACACAAGTTGCCCCTAATCGCACTAATCAACCCCCTATATAACCCCTATGTTCCTTCATATTGCCCCTATATACCTCTATACACTCCTATACCTCTCTATACCACCTAAATTCCCCCTGTACATCTTCAAGTATAATCCCTATTCGCTGGGGGAAGCCTTCGCGAACAAATGAAATGACAACAAAGAGACACCAAGACCTGGCGCAGAGCTGTTTGGCTTCGCGCACTGCAAGCTACATCCCGTTGTGCCAAATTGTCCGCAACCAAGTTGAAACGTTCTCATTTCCATCATACCCAGTTGCACCCATACCCCGCCATGAAACTCGAAACATGAAAAAACTTGCGTCGTCCGGTCCTGAAAGAATACTCAATCATGTCTCCGTTCAGGATGGTGCGCTGGTTCTGCACAAGCGGCTTCGCTTTTTTGGGACTTTAACCTTAGGTTTCCTGCGGGCACATCGTTCTTGATCCTGCGCATGCCGCGCCTGCTCTGCATGCATTTCGAGGGGCCCCTGAATGAGTAACGGCAACCAGTTTTGAACATGAAAGGCTCGTTCACGTTCAAGGTCATGACCCTCCGCAAGCATTCCGACAATGAAAAATCCCCCTCTGCTCAGTGCTTGCCTTCAAGCACCCAGCCGACAAATGCGGAAAACTAGGCGGCCCTGTTCCTCACGCCCCTGCTGAGACCGTAAACAGGCTTTGTTAACAGCAGCAGTTGTGCAATGCCGTCGCGAAACAATTCCAACTTGAATTTTGCAGTGCCTCAGATTATGCCTCAGCCTCAAAACCTGAAAGCCCCAAACCGAGCCCAACCTCAATACCAGCAAGGCTTGTCTATAGCGTCTAATGAGGCACATGCCTTGGTAAACCCAAGAACGATGATACAATGAATTTGAACCGCTAATAAAGACCCATGCTCCTTAAACATTACACTCCCGTAAGCTCTAAACGTACACATGAAACCTGCACGCCGGACTGCGCTCCCGTTTCGAGAGCCAGCAGCCAAACCACAATTCGCACCAAACCCGTACTCCCGACCCTAATTTCAGTGAACCCTAAAGCCAAACCCCAAACTCCCCAACCGTGCAACCCTTGAATACTGACAACTTGAACATCATTGAACATCCTTGTCACAGCCTGAAGCTGAAAGAGCTCCGGCAGCTCTCGCGCCAAATAACTCTCAAAAGCATCCCCCTGGCTTGACGTTGGCGGCTTGTTCGCAAGATGATGGTTTAATTCTTCTGATGGGACATAGGACAAGCCTTCTGTACGGATTCCATTGGGTTCAAGCTTTAAGTCTAAGGCTGGTGGTTTCAACTACTAAAACAATTTGTACGTTTCACGTGGTGAGGCCTTGAAACATTGAGGCGCAAAAACTATGACGCACAATTTTCAAAAAAACAAATAGTTTCGGGGAAATTCATCCATATCGGTACTCTTGTTGTTGTCGCCGGCAGGACTAGATCACTTAGCGGTGCACGGAAATGTCCAATATAGCTGTTGACCACGGCCCGGCTCCTACGACATTCTTGCCCGTCAAATTCGGGCCAAACCCTTTGAACTGGCAAAACTTAAGGTCTCCATACCCAAGTCAATTGTGGCCGATTTCAAGCCCCAACCTCCGCGCAAAACATGTACAATGCTACTTGCAAAGCTGGGCATGGAGATTGGACACCTTCAGAAAACTGTCAATACACCTACCTACCGTGTCAAACATTGGTTATTACGCTCATATGCTTGTGTTGAATTTCACTGACTAAGCCCGCTCCAGTTTGCGTTGATCCTACTTAAGCAATCTTCTGTCACAATCCCCACGCATGCGATTTGAACGGAAACGCTGATGTATTCTGTCGTCCTATAACTATCCCGCCGTTTTCTGATGTTATTTGATTTTCGTAGGTGGCAACCGAGCCCCCGAAATCTAAATATCACATGCAAGGACAAGGTATTAATCACACTAAAATTTAGATTTGCTTGCCTTTTTGAATGCGCTCTGGCCTGTTTGGTCCTGCTGCGTGAAGGCTGGACCTCTGCCTCGTCCACCTGCTGCGGGCGGCGTTTGCAATGCTGCTCAAACCACGGATCGGTACGCATGACATGGCAAGCCGTCGGAAACCCAAAACGCAAAATCAAACGGCGTCCTTGTTTCCAGGCCTGCCCAATGTTGTAACCATGCTCCTCATCATTACTATGCTTCGTAACCACCATGCTTTGACTAGGCGTGCTGCTTGGGAATCCCAAGCGAAAAGCTGAACTCGGGTTTATCAAACAATTGGAATTGCAGGGACTGTGTGGCAACCTGGCAAAGTGGTCAGCGAGCTCACATTCCGAATCCCAATGCAGTAGCTCCTGGATGTGCCCAACCTTCAAATCACGGCACCCTTGCGCACTCAGCCGCAAAAACATGCTAGGGCCAGAGCTCTCAGACGGAACGTTTCAAAATTCCTGCGGCAAACCCAAGCCCTGAATGTAAAAATTGAACACATGTGGGAATTTGCGCTTTCCCACCTGAGCGCTGGGGCTGTATTCGCACTGCGCTCCCAAAGGGATGGTATCCTTGGTCCCATGGAAGCTGGGCGTATTTCTTCATGCAGCGTACTGGTTTTCTCGGTGGTTTAAGCTGTGGGACTTGCATGTTCGAAAACTTCCAGTCGGGGGATTGTACGGGTTTCGGATACCGCTGTGCGCGGACAGCCAATGGTTTGTGTGATGGAAGCTTTGGGTTCGAGGTTGGGGTTCTACGCGGCGTATTTCGTGCTTGAATGATCAAAATGTACATGTCTTTGTTTGGGGAACGGGATGTTTGCGTTGCAAGACTGAACATTAAGGTTTGGAATTTGACGATGAAGTCGCGCCGTTGGTGGCTTCGAGGTCCACATCACTGCATGGACGATTTATTATGGGGTTCGAGGCTTCTGCGTGGAATTTCATGGCGCAAAGCATGCAAGCGCAAAATCCATAGTCTTGATCCATACTGGTCTACATGCCTTTGGGGCGGGTAGGAGGCTCTCATACTTTTGCGGAACACCGTCGCGGTTTGATGCTGCCATCAATCAAGACATCTACTTGGGATGTTACGCGCGTAGCCAAGAATTTCTCCCAGTGCACTTACGGAGCAAAAACAAGTATCTTTTGGGCATGCTCAGCCGCCACCAAGGCTTGCGGCCACGCTTTCGCCGAAAAAACAATATGGCCGCACAGAAATTCGAGAATCAATCCGCCGTGCCTTCGCATGCAACAGTCCAAGTCAACCAACACAGGCATACTGGAAAAAATGCTTTGGCACATCTTCGGCATCTTGTCTTGTAGCCTCCAACAAGGCAGTCAATAAGCGTCAGCCAAGCACACAAAATGAAAACATCTCGTAGAAGACGCGCTTTGAAGCCTGCGCAATTCGAATCCGAGCATTAATTCAATAAACTGACCATTTTTTATGATTTTTTAGCGGAATTAGCGTCCAAAGACCAGCTACAATTAGGTGACTTCTCGTATGGGAAAAAGGGACTACAGTTATTTTTTTTTTTTTGGGGACCCATCCGGATACTACATTTAAGCAAACAGTCTAAATTTCATTTACTGGAGACTCATGGAGACTCAATACTAAACACATTCCTATTCAAATCCAACAACCCCAATCATTCTTTTAATTTGACGCCCTCAATTTCTGATTCTGGGCGGGGGGGATACCCCCCCAAATTAAACAAGTGCTACGATTGGGAGGACTTGAAGCTAATTCCAATTCTGAAATTACATGGTATGTTCATGCAAGATGTTTCTGTTCCATCTGCTCCGCATGAGTTGTAAAGAAAATGTTCTGTTGAGATCGAATCCGCATCATTCGTAATTCTTGCAATCGAGCCAAAAATGTCTGAGTGGGTTGAACGTTGATGCAATGAACCTCAACACGTGAAGCCGTACAAAAAAAAAAACTGATAGCAAGCTGATGCTTGAACACTGCCATGACGAACCCCTCAAGCGTCTGTCATTGCATCTAAGAGTCATTCAAACCACAGCTTGCTGTAAGGCCCACGCAAACTGTCTGAGGACGGCCCTCAAAAGACCAAATTGGTTGGAAGCCGAGAAACAGTGCATAACACTCTTGGTTAAGGGCCACCCTACACAATACCTTCTGTTCCTATGCACTCCCCGGATACGCAATAGCTGTAGAATTACAGTGAAGCGCTTTTGCTGGCCCATGTGATTGAGCCAGCCCCCAAAAACAAGCCATTCCCATGAAACCCTACAAAACCCCGAACATAATGGTAAGCCGTTCACTATGCTGAGTACATGTCTCTTTTTGTGTCCAAGAGCAAAGCAATGTGGTAATACCCACCACCGAAAAACATGAACTTCATACTGTCCCCAAACCTCTGTCAAGCATCTCGAAACAAGTTGAAACACTCTGCAACAATAAATACTACACAGCTTCTCACCTCAGCGCGAACCGCGCTTGACAAACGCCCACAATCTGCAACCAAAACCCATACGCGCTCCGGTAGAGGTTCTCTGGGAAGGCTTTGTGAGGAGAAAGTGCTGTTGGGTAAAAGTTGCAGAAAGTACTCAAAATGCGCAAAAATCCTTAGTTTCCGTACGGTGCATCTCATTACGGCTATATCGCGCGCGCAGCGCGACGGTGCGTAGCCGATTTGGGACCCTGCGCAGAAATATTGCATTCTACTGGTCAAGGAGGGCTCAGCATACGGAGCGGAACTGTATACGACATGCATTTTGTCCCACTGCGCGCAATGTTTTTGCATCAAGGTTCCCCCTTTCCTAGACGTCCTCCCACTGGGCGCAGTGTTTCTGGTACTTGGATGCACTTGCAACACGAACGTTTTTATGGCTTGGGCATGGATCGTCTGGTAATGGATGTTCTGGTAAGTTAATACTCCCGAACGTGAACGTCATTATGGTTTGGGCAGGGATGCTTTTGGTAATTGGACGCTCCCGAACGTGAATGCGGTGTTTTTGCATGCAACTGAAGCGAACGTAATTACCCCCCACCCCCCACCACGCCCCCCCCAAAAAATATTCCAAGCCAAACCAAACTTGACGCGGTCGATGAGACCCGGGCTGTGGGAGAACCCTAGCCGCTGGGCGAAACCATAACCGCCCAAAAACCAAAACCCGTGCTCAAATCTTACGCTGTGAACACAAAACCCTCAACCTTAAACCATGCAACAAGCCTGAAAGAAGCTCTCCAGATCAAGGTGCTTCCAAGCCTTCCAAGCCAAACTTGGGCTTGGAGGCGCCCGACCGCTGGCACATAGGCATGCCCTCGCCGCACTGCCTAACAAAGCTTTTGGGTTTGCCGGGCTTTGAAAGTAGGACTTGAGGCTGGAAGATTGGGCATCGAGTTTGGGGCGCAGGGCTTACACCTATATCATGGGGCTTCATTGTGCAAATAATACTTTCGGGTAGCATGAGCTTTAATGCATGGACGAACACACACACATACACACGCGTGGAAAAACAGCATTCCTCGGGACAACACGCACAAACGTTCCTCCATACATCTGCGTGTGGGGCGCGCTTCACAATTTTTTGGGATCTGGAAAGGCTACAAGATTTCTGCACTGAAGGCCTCACGAATAGCTCTCTCCCCCACCCTCTCCCCCCTCTGCCTCCCCCCCCTCCCCCAGTCCTGGGGGGTGTTTGGCATTTGTGGTGCTCTGGAGCTCTGCTTGGTAACAAGTAAATCTGATTTTGGTTTGCTGGTCTACGTTTGTCGCCCTCCTGTGGGTTTGGCTTGCAGGTGGTTAATCGATCACAACAAGGTGACCGCATGTTCTTTCTGCTTCCCCTGTGGTCCCGTGGGGTGTTGGCGCTTGTGGTCCGAAGGGGTGATGTTTCGTGACTTGATGACAATCAGGCCTGGTGTTCCCCTCCGATCAGTGGCTGCAAACCCCTTTGGCTGCAGGTCTTGGAAGACGATGACACCCAAGAGGATTGTGACCTGGATGCCCACCATCCTTGTGACTGTACGCACTTTTAAGACCTTGAACATCCAAAACGATGACAGTTACGAGAATGGCGCATCCAAGGCCTGCAAAACGAGGACAGTTACGAGGATCGCGCATCTAAGGCCTTCAAAACGAGGACTGTTACGAGGATCGCGAGCTTGAAGTCCCCCAGCCCTGTGACTGTTGGCACTTTGGATCTATTCGACATCAAAAACCACGACAGTTAGGAGAATCGCAAGCTGGACACCCGCCATCCTTGTGACTGTTCACACTTTTGAGAGGCCTGGGCTCGGGGTCAGGGGACCATACCATGGGGGGGCAGGAGGGGGAGGGGGTTCAGAACGTGCGCACGCGATGCACCACAGCAAGGGGAGGCTCCTCCAAGAGCACACACAGACAACTCCATAACCATTCCAAGACCGATCCAGAACCCACTAACAGCAACAATCTGGCATCAAGCTGCAACAGGGGGCAACTTGCAAGAGCCCCAAAACCGGCCCAAATTCTGGTGCCAGATTGGGGGACAAGTGGACAGACCTACACTCAAGATGGAAAAACGCGACTGTGAAGTCGGCGGCGTTGAAACTTAACAGCACGCAAATCTTAACAGCGCAGAAATGGAACATTCTAAGTGGAAACATGGAGAAGTCAAATAACAACAAAACATGCGCTCGCAACATGAACGCATACGACAGAATATGTATGAGCAAATAAGTACATATAAGTAAATATAAATATATATATATATATAATACACACACGCAAACATCCTAAAACACACAGACATGCGGGGTTATCCAGTCTGTTGGTTTGTGGGTCACGCTCATTGAGACATTCAGCTTAAGAAGGGTCGCCAGGAGTAGGCAAAACCTGGGATGGGATTTCAAACCACCTGCTGCCAAGATCGAAAAGTTTGACTGAAGGCAATCTTCCAAAGTGTTTGAAAATTAAGGTTCGGCGATTGCAGCAGGGGAAAACTGATGAGCCTAGGCCCTGGGGGCTGATTGGGTATGGTATGTGGGAGATGCCTGAGAGCTTAGAGTCAGAACAGCAACAAAGTGCATTCAACAAGGTCTCGCTGAATTTGATTGTGACTTCGCGAGCACTCCCTCAAAGTGCCTTGGAGCCGTTCAGATTTTAAATGAGCTTCCGATGGTTTCAGAAGCCTCCACAGTTCGAAAACGGACCCCGAACGCGCACATGACATGCTCCTACCAGATGAAATGGACAAGCGTTGGGAATGATGTTGGATGCATGAATTTTGCAGCTTTCTTTGGTTAGCAGTACATCAGAAGATGGTCACATCATGCGCGGCAAATGAAGTTCCTTCCGAATTCCACATTGGGTTTCTTGCTGCTGCTGCTGCTGCTGGTGTGACTTCCAGTCTTCAAGGTTGCTTTGGCTCTATTTTGGGTTGCTGTTAAGGAATTTGGAACAAGCGACCATACTAATTATGGGCGTATTGAAAATAATGAGCTCTCTATTTTATAGTCATTGAAAAGTTCCTTAACAGGAGCCCAGTATTGGCTGCTGTTTGATGACGGCAGCCGATTTCAATCTGCAGCTCGAGCGCTTGTCATTCGCTCAATGTCCTGATCTACGCGACTCATCAAATGCATGTTGGCAAAATCCGAATGAACACTCGCACATAGCACAAGAGGAAATTCTGGCCTTCACAAACGATCCATCAAGCGTTTCTGGAAACTTTACTTGGCATTTCCCCCAATTCAAACTTTTGCTGCTTGCTCCAAAAAACTTTTTTCGGAACCTGCAACAATGCCCATCAACAACAAGATCCAAATCTGAAGCTGCTTGCCCCCAAAAAAAATTTTTGCAGAGCCCGCAACAATGTCCAGCAAAAAGAAACCCAGAACTTAAACATCACAGAGTGTCACAAGGTCTGAGTCTGAGCCATCGGCGAGGGGTCATGGCCCAAAGAGCACGAAGACGTTCCCATGCCAAAGCTAAAGGATGAAGTCGCGTCAACCCATGAAAGTTTCCTCAAACTTTTTCTATACAATCCTGGCCAGGGATCCCCACACGCCCGTTCCATCTTCACGTGTGTCCCAAGGGTTCCTAAGCCGCATCCCGTTTTCAACCCGTAGAGGCCCTGATCGTTAAACCCTGGAAGGTAGGACTGTGAGAATGTAAGTTGCTGTTAGGGAACGGACTTTTGGTCACACATGGGGCCTTCCAACACATGAAGGTATGCTCAAGACCCAAAAGATGTAGATACAAACAGTGACTATAAAAAGTTATAGCCTCCCTTTAGGGACTCCGCAGGGATCTTTAAAAAATGAATGCGCACGTCATGTTCTCAGCTAAGTGCGGCCGTCCCGTCTGACCGACACACGGCCCCATACTTCCTAAATTGCCAACAATAGGTGGTTGGAAGTAGAGAGCAACGCGCTGATGCTTCGGTACCGCGTGTTGCCTGCTTTCAAAGCCTGAAGTAGATGGCGGCCACGACCATGTTGCCGTGATGCGTGAGTTCAAGTCCCTGTGGCAAGCTTGCTCAAAGCAAGGCCTCAATCAAGGAATGGTCCGTTTGCACCCCTCGCCACAAACTCGCTTCTGCACTCTCATTTTGCATCGAAACGATTGGGGCAGTTGTAGTCTGGCATGGCTTTTTGCATGCGCATCTACTTCACTTTTTCCTCGTCCGTCGTGCCAATGTCCTGGCATACATATTGGCGCATGTTGGCGCTACATCATGCTTTCCCACGCACCATGCACAATCTACCGCAGCCTCCATGAAAACACAAGTGAGAAACACTGTTACCCTTTCGTTTACTGTCCATGTTCGAGGCCTGCGTGACGACAGCGTTGACGCTTGAAACCTAAACTATCTAAAACAAGCCAAGGGTCGAAAACAAGCGGTGCGTGGATACACTGGTAGTGTTCATTCATGGAGGAAGCATTGACAAAGTGAGTGGTGCCATCGAACGTGACACCTGAGTTGGCTTCCTTTCATGCCCCCCCGTGTGTTGGTTCATTTCAGTCCCCCCTAGTGAACATATGCTTTCCGCAAACGCGCAATCGCATCGCTTGTGCGATCGTTGATGGTGAATGTGGGGTCCTGTTAGTTTTCATCGTACAATGTAAAAGGTTACGTGAGCACGGCACTGCAAAGATTGGTGAGGGCTTGTTATACGGAATCTGAGGACCTTCACTTTGAGACAAGCCACCCGCACCCTCGTGGATGTGGCCGAAGACGCAGAACTGGGGCCGAATCCGGTCCTGCACTTGCGAAAGAAGTTCCTCAGCAGCTTCATTAGGGTTTCGGGTTGAGGGTCCAAGAGGAAATCGCGGCTATTGGCAATGAAATTTGAATGCGTCTCAAAATGGGGGGTATGTTCACAGATCCCTTTGGTATAGGAAGGTTCTGAAGTTCTTAAGACTATGACTATATGTGGGGGTATCGCTGAAGAAATGCCCATTTCTAGCCCGTTGAGGGCATATGGCAATTCCATACAATGCGCGCAACACAACTTGCCTTGCCCCCTGGAGTCCCCTGGAAGTCAAGCGACTGTTCTTTAGCAATGTGGTTTTTCATTATGAATGGGGATCTCGGTTGACTGGTATCTGCAGGCGGGGTGGGTTATAACCACGACAAAAAACAACAGGTACAGGGACGTCTGTGCTATAGGAGAACTGGCCTATCCCGACAGCTATCGCATGGATGCACCAGGACCAACTATGTACAAACGTGTTTGCCCAAGGATCCTTGCCTACCCCAACAGCCATCACATTGTCACATGGATGAACAATGACGTCCTGATGTTCGGAACGCCTGATTGCCCCTAAGGGACGTGAGCATCCGATGGCAGGAGACTTTTCCCTTCACAGGTAGAATGGGCTTTGCGTGGCTATAGTGTCTGCACCGTCCCATGCATCACGTGAGTAGTGTTTTCTTGGTGGTTGTAAGATAATATTCCTTACATAAGATACTATACCCCACAAGGAGGATATAATCTTACTCTATATTGGGTACCATAGTATCCCCAAATAAAATACTACTCACGTGACGTCCCTGCATACTCATTCCCTAAGGGTCCAAGTACCTAATAATCATGTACTTACCCAAAACCTGTACTATAATTACTATTACCCAAAACCCAAGTACCTAACTATTGGGTACTTGGACCCTTAGGGATTCTAACCAAGATTCAGCGCATCCCCTCCGCCGCAAGGATGGCAGAAGCGCATCGCCCCGGCCCAGGGGAGGGCCATGGACCTTGGGTTTAGGGTTTAGGGGGTTTAAGGTTTAGGGTTTAGGGTCTGCGGCCAAAATTCCAGAAATCAGACCTCTTCGGTTCAAGGCGCAGGAATGTTGAATGGTTGTTGCCATTATGGCAGAATGTTGGAAGTCTCCAGACAAATCCATGGGGGAAGTTCTGACATGCTTCAACTTGAAGCAAGGCACAACACCAAAAAAAGACTCTCACATCCAATAAGGATCTTGGAAGCCAAGGAAAATGTGGCCTATCAAGGGGTTGGGAGGTCCATTGAGTTTGCAGATTTTTGGGTATACAAAATCAGCAACCGCAAGCTACATGCTCATCAATAAGCAAGGGGCCAGCAAGACATCGACACCCGCGGGCACGGCCTGCGTCAGCTTCACAAAAAATCGATGAACAACCCTCACCATCAAATGCACAAAAAAATCACAAAACTCGTGGCGGAAACCATCCAATTTTTGTCCAAACGTTCAGCTGTAAAATGCCTTAGCTCGTTTTTCCCGCCCCTTCTGTATCTTATCCGTGTTGTGCCACGTGTGGAAACATATCTCGAAGCCTTGTCGGGTCGTAAGTTGAGACTGAAGTTCACCAATTTGCACCTGCACGCTCCTGAAAATCAGTGCTTCGATGGATGTTCAGCAGCTTCTTGAACGCTAGCACTCGACCACAAACGCCGTTCTGAAAAAACAACTGCAAATGTTTCTGAAGCGCCGTCGTCGTTATGGGCATTTGGGCTGCCCCGTGCCTTCCACTTCTCGCCAATTTCATTGCGAGGCATGTTGAAAGCCCAGTCCATGAATTCGGGCTGCCACGGCGTCCCGTATATTCGGATTCCACCTGAAGATCTGGAATGTTTGCATTCACGCTGGGCATGAAAGGGCCATCGGCGTTAGCAGCTGATATCAGCTGATCCTCAATGAATTCCTGCAGGAGAATGAGTGTGTGTACGGAATGCAACCAGGTGTCCTATCTCAATCTCAGCATCTTCGAGATATGTGACGCCATCCTGAAACGTCTGTCTGCAATGTTTCGGAGCCAAGAATCTTCGAACAAGTGGTTATTGGAGTCGCATTGTCTGCGCAACATGTGCAAGGCAAGCATCGCCCTCTGCCAACGAGGCCAGGAAAGCGGAACGGACGTCGCTGGCCCTGTCTTTGACCTGGCACGCAGCTCTGCACTGTGGCACAGATCCCGTGACATTGCAGGCTTGCCCAAAAGCAAAATGTTACTACAGCTTCAAGATTTGAATGGGTCTCAATCCACCTTGCCACCCCGGTAGCCAACATCCATTGGCAAATCATGGTTGCCGGCAATCCTGAGCATGACAGCTGCATGTGTACACACCCCTCCGTATGCAGGAACAACAAAACGTGACTGTCGCGCCTTTTCATTCGTCAACCTGAAATGAGCCGGCTTTCAGCACACGTTTCCAGCGGCCTTCAATGCAAAATAGAGCGTCAGAAGCTTGTGAGCATAGGGCAGCGATCGGATCCACGCAGCGAAGTCTAGCACCTGACGCACGTCTCTCCTAGCAAAGCTTATCTAGGCATCAGTGACTATGGCGCCCAGCCTCTTCCAAACCTCCATCCGTCGAAAAATCACCTTTTGTCGAAGTTAGGGGAAATATCGATGGAATCCCGAAAACAACACGACATCACTCACCGCTGTACTGCGCGTAGCCTGCATGCAGCAGGACATCGCCGGGAGGCAGCCTCAACATTGGATATTCTGGCAAATGCCCCACGCAGTGAAAACACTTACACAGTACCAACCCCGCTGACGCGCAAATATTCCTGCGAAGTTGCCGAGAAGACAATTCACGATGTTGGCCATGCGTGTCAGACAGGCACACGAATCGTAGATGCCCATGACGAAGCGGTGGTGACGAGCCACAACGGCCTGGGATTCAAATCGCTGCTCACCAAAAAGTGACATTTTTTGGCCGCCCCGCCCCCCCCCCCCACCCCCACCCCAGAGACCCTGGCCGTCTGCCACGAAGACTCGACTTGGTGGGACAAACCTGGGAGTGTGGCTGTTGGAGTGGTTGCTTCGAGCAATGCTTACGTTGGGCAGCTGTTGGGAAGGCTCCATCACGCGCCACATCCTCCCCATGTCGTCATCCTTTTCAATGGATGTGCCTGCCGCAATGCATCTACAGCGAAGGAAATGAGGCAGTCAAGTGAAACTTGCACACGTGCAGCGCATCGTGAACGCAAAGGTTGGCAACCTAAAACGCAACATCGCGGACGAAAGAAAAACCCTACAACTCTATGCTTTTGAGGTTGACGGTCGCAGACGGTCGCAGATCGGAACTGAAGCATAACCGTGCGAATTTTCCCCCACGGGTTCCCAAGGGCCTATGGCCAAGGCACTTGACTTCTCCAGAAGGGATTGAAAGTCAAGCAAGTCCTGAGCTGCATTCATGTACGCAGCGACCATCCAAACATAAAGCCGAACCCAGAGCTACAGTACTCTGACATCATTGCGAGCAGCGAGACCATCCAGAAGCTTCTGCATCTAAGGTTCCAGGCCCCCATGGTGGTCACGTGTGGCGCGCGTATATACCTGGCAGCTGCTGAGCCAAGCATGGCGCAACACACCGGCCTGCAATATATCATGTTGTCTGTGGTCCACGAAGTTTGCATCGCAAAGTTCGCGACCCCATGAGTCATATTTCCTCCGATGCCATCCGCCTCATCAGAGGCCGTGAGCGGGAGCTGGTAGTCGGCGACCAAACGAGCGTAGTCCTGCCAAGCCAGTTTTTGAGGGTTGGCCCCTGAAGCCCCAAGCAGATCAGCTATCCTGGAAAATGGGCATGATTTGACCCACTTCCTCCAGCGAACCAAACACAGAGCCGAAATCACAAGCAAATTGCACTCCGTTGGTTGCAGCAGATCTACGGTGGTCAAAGCACACCAGAGACACCCCTTGATCTTGTCGCTCTGTCACTGCTCAGATCCCTTTGCATCAAGTTACAATCTGTAAGCCGGGCAGGCTTGAAAAGTAGACAACTACCAACGAACTTCACTAACATGCTGCTTAACGGGCTCAAAAAACATTGCCGCCCACAATCGAACCCGTTCCGCCTGAAGTGTGGTAGCATACAACGGAACGTAATGCTTACAAGCTTTGTGGTCCGAGGACCTCCAGCTGAAGCATCCCATCTGCATCCGAGTCATAGGCTGCAAACCAGTGGCGGAGGATGAGCTCAACGATCTCAGGGAGAGTGGTACTCAGTAGGACCGTATTATTGGTGATGCAAATGTCAGTAAGCTGAAGGGTCGATTTTGCAAAACAAGACTTATCGAGCTCCTGTAGACCTGGCGCTAACGGGAGTTGCTACATCGCCTGTGCTGGGTTGCTCCCAAGCATGATTCGCAAGCTGCTATGGCACCCCTGGAATGACGCGAAAAAACCATCAGCATTGAAGTTGCGAGCAGTCGCTGTGGCTGTCACAAACCTCACTACTTCAATGTGTATTCATTGCTGCGAAGCTTGCATGCAGTAGTGGGGCAGGCTTCTTAGGCGAGGCAGATGCAACGGCTAAGCCTGCACAAAATGTGTTGCCATGATTTCTTGCAAATGGCGGCATTACATCCACCCTATGAAGCCTGGAAGGCCAGAATAATCAGAAAGGAGTTGAGGCGGGCCTCGTGGTGCGTTGGTGAACGGAGGCCCCTGGACGCGGCCCTCATAAACCCTGCAGCTGGAGCCCTTGCCTTCCGAATCAATTGTCAAATAACAACCGCCTGAATCCAGGGCATCCAAAGAGCCCATCATACCTAATTGAGAAATCAACCATCAATGGTCGCAGGATGCCTCTGTATTGTGATTGTATGCATATGTTCCTTAGTCGAGGGGTTTTGGGCTCTCTGGGCACAAAGCCATCAAGAATAGAACCCGGCCCGCTCATCCACGAAGAATGCCACCAGAGGAGTTGCGCGAGGGTCTTGACCCGGCGATCGTGGGGTCACATCCTGAAGAGAAGGGGAACAACTGTAAGCTACTATACACTAGATCATTCAAATCTACTAGTACGCAGTACGCTTTGCTTTCTGCTGCACGCATGTTCACCCAGCTTTCCAAACTGCCTCAACACAAATGAAGGCGGAACCCCAACCAAGCACACGGCACAGACGGTAATGTTTTTCAACCGGTATTTCACAGGGTTCCATGCTAGTTTTGGGAAGGGTATTTTTGTTGAGACTCTCCTGCTGGGCCCAAAAACGAAACACGGGAAGCCTGTTTTCCCAAACCCGAAACCCTGAACCAAAACCAGCGGCCACCCTGCTCAGCATGTCTTAGCAGGGATACGCCTTGATTTGCCCAACGTCCCGAGGTCATTACTTCAGAAGCCCTTCCTGAAAGGTTCATGGCTAGTTCTAAGTGGGGTTACAAGTAGGAGAACTAACATGCCTATAATCCACTCCACCTCATATTATGGGTTCAACTAGTACCCCCCGCTATACTACCCCCCCCTAGGTTCCCCCTTAATTAACCTTAATTAAGCCTAATTAGCCCTAAATAACCTCAATTAAGGGGGGAACCTAGGGGGGGTAGTATAGAGGGGGGTACTAGTTGAACCCATAATCATATCAACCCCCCACCCCCTAAAATGAAATACTCGCCATGGTGGTACACTATTAATATAATGTTTTGGGAATATCTAATATTAAGGGGAGTTCAATACTGTGGGAGGGGGCTAATCTTGCCTAGGAGGCCCGGAACCCCACTGCTGCTCATCCAGGAATCAACCCTAAACCCTAAACCCCTAAAAACCACCTGATCTTCGTACTCATCTCTCTTTTTTAGCAAGGAAGGAAGGATCCTTACGGTACTTTCTATACTACTATATATATATATATAAACCCTCAAGAATACAGTAGCTTCCGGCCAGGTCCTATATTCCCTAGTTCCCATTTCATTTTCCATTTGGTTCACCATTATAGTAATTTCAATTTTCTTTGCAATTCCCTGCAGCCCTGCGTACTGTAAGCCCTGAACATTCGCTCCCATTTTCTTTTCCAATACCCCGAAACATTCCCTGTGAACAGAGGTAAGCCCAATGCTGCCAGACGAAGCTGTGGCTAACTAAGGCGCGTGCCACAACGCCCGCATCGAGCATTAGCTGCTGGAACTCACTGAACTTCATGATGTTCATCTCCTTACAGAAACAGTATGTAGGAACCACGGAAAGCACCGATATATTATAATATCTAATATACTTGACATTTACTATAGTATGATGAAAATATACTATCATATACTTAAAATATACTATAATATACTTAAAATGTACTATAATATTCTATAATATACTTAAAATGTACTATAATATACTATAATTTACTTAAAATGTATTATAATATGCTATAATATACTTACAAGACTACATAGTCCTTCTTCTGGGGACCCCCAAAAAGGGTATCCTAGGGCATTCAGGCCTGGTACCTTGCTGGCCTGATCCTTCTTGGAAGGTTCCGCGGCGGAACGAAAGATGTGGCAATATCCGTTCCGGTATATTACATAATCGAGTATATTATTAATAAACTATAGTATAATATATTATAACTTACTATACTCCATATATATATATATCACAATATACCATAGTATAATGTAATGTATTATAGTATATCATGACATGTTATAGTATATTATAGGCTTCTTTCTCGCATGACACACCAACCAGGTGCCTCCCTGCCCGACTTGCTCTTACTAGGATGCTAATTCCGATCCGACAGGACAATGCTAGCATGGTGCAAAAACGCATGAAGAAAGCACATCCACTTTTGCCCAGAGCCATAGCCTGTGGGAGTACCATACTCTCGGGTCTCTTACGTAGAAATGGTACATATCAACATGGCAATGGAAAACTAGTCTCTGGCTCGTGATCCTATGTCTTGAAGCATTGATCAAGCTCTGCCGCAGGCTCTGAATTGCTCAGATGGAAGATATCGTTCTCGCTGAACAGGATTTCGCTTGCTGTTGGAACGGAGCGCTTGCTGAAGAACACCTGCCACAGCGTGCCCTGGTGCACACCACAAACAGTTTTCTACATGCAGCACATTGCGCGTTCTCTCTATGTCGCTGATGTTGACAGCAAGGGGTTAGGAGTTCAAATCTTGTTGCACCAACAGAAAAGGCTCGGCCGTTTCGGGACACAAAGCCGGTGACTGGATCCTGGTGAAGGGCATAGTAGGGATACTGGCTTAAATTTGCATGCGCCGCCTTACTGCATGTACTCAATACACTCCTGATGTTCACTTCATGATTCCTATGGCAAGTTGCACCTCCGTCACATGTTGGATATGCTGGTTTCTGGGGCCCTGATACTGATGAGATGGGTGCTTCCTGATGTTGCACGGGAGCCTAACTAGTGGCAGCCCCTGAGAACCGGAGGCCATACATTTCAACAGAAGCCAAACAGAACATGTGCTGGCTCTCGTCAGAATTAATGTACCATGCTTTTTACCTTCAGAAACAAAGCCAGGAGCAATGCTGGCCCTCAACAGAACAGGACCCCCACCTACTTCTGAAGAGATCACGAATTTGTCAAATCTAACATAACAACCCCCCTCCCCCACCCTGTATGAACTGTAAGGATACTGCTACTATGATATATCATAATATACTAGGATGTCTTATACTATCCTCTACTATAACATACTATAACCTACTATGATATACTGAGCCTCGCTCGCCCTGTCGGCCGTGTCGAACAGCTTCGTCCTCAAGAGCGCTTTGACAGGAAATGGGCTATAGTCTTAACTCCTCAAAGGGGGCTATATAGGGGATCATATAGGCGAGTGCCACTAAGGGTATACTAGCAGTTCAGACTATAGCTCAGATGGGTGTAGGGCGAGCGACTCGGTCTTTATAGGAAACCAGGTGGTCAAACGCGGAACGTACATCATTTCATAGGTGCTTTCATTTTCAAAGGCAGAAGTAAGTTCAAATCTTCCTCAGCGGCCGGGAGCGAAGAGGGCGGTAGCTTGCGGCGGGGACGGGGCGGCTGTGCTCCCTAAACCCTCAACCCTGAAACCCTAAAACCTTAAACCCTAATCCCTAACAGCTTCCAGTCTTCCAGTTCCTTCTCCATAATCCCTATACAACCCCAATTCCGGGACTGTCTAACCAAGTGGGAAGGCGGCCTTCTCACTCCGCTTCTGGGTTCTTTCGCCCCCTAATATAGGGATAATATAGGATAGCATAGGGGTAATAGGGTGATATACAAGGCAGCAACAAGTGCCCTGGAGATCCCTAGGTGCTGCTCAGCCTGGCATTACCTAGAACTCGTTGGAGAGGCCTTCTGCAGAATTCGAGGAACTCAGAGAAATTGATCTGGCCGTTGCCGCTCTTGTCCACTTCCTGATCGCTCCGCAAGCTGTTCTTTTGTTAAACTGAATAGACTTTTTGGAAACACAAAAAAGCATTGCATGACCTTCTTATAGCAAGACACAATAATTCCCAAGGTATCTGGGTCATGCAGGATGTCTAGCATGAGCCATCAGGGGCGTTATGGTGCATGGCTCAGGTCTACTACAGCAGTATGCTGGTGTTCTGTGAGTGGTGCCATGGCCACTCATCCTCTTCCTTTAAGAACGACATTGACTTTTGTGCATACTGTTGATTACTACGTGGTGCCATGCATGCCTGGATGCTGGCAAAGCAGCACCGTGTTCGAGGCGGATTCAGGCTGTCAATGTTAGTTGAGACTCTGCTGTCCACGTGAGTACAATGTTGAAATCAGCGTCCCGAGGCAAACAAGCACGGGGCCTAAAACCAGGACTGCCATGGATCCATCAGGGAAATGTGGGATCTGCGAAAAGGTTATGAAGGTCCCTACAAAGGATCCCATACAACCAATTTTGAACTCCCAAGGTCCCAAGGCATCCCTATTGCAGGGTAGAGACAAGGCTACTGGCAAAGCTATGATGACTGAGCTTTGGCGATTAGCCTTTTTGTGCGCAATCTCATGAGCAGCCCTTTATTGTGAAAGAGGCCACACCACATGGAAACGTGTGATAAGGTTGGGCAGTTGGGGCCCATATATAGCATACATATACACACATGCACACGTACACACACGCACATACATATTCATATAAATATACACACACATATATATATATGTATATTTATATGCGTGTATACACACATATATATATATGTATATATCTGCTCACCGCCCCCCCCCCACCCATGATCCACCGGAGAAAGGTTTCCGGGTTCATTTTTTAAAAAAATAGAAGCCCTACAAAAACAATCCAAATCTAGAACATGCAGGAAAACCCTCATTCTAATCGCATTTCTTTTGGGTGCCATTATATGACTTCCTTTAGAAAAGCTATGCGGTAGAGGCGCGGAGTGTAACACAGATCCCTACACCCTTTTGATTTCTTATTCTCTCCACCCAAATGAAGGAAATCCTGGATTCCTCCTTGTTTTGGCGCTGGTTCCAGTCCATATACATTCCTTAACAAATTCAATAAGCTAATACGGAAAGTCTGGAATCCTGGATTTCTGCTTTGTGAGTTTCCCCAGAGCCAGCTGAATTCTTTGAACACCACCTGTACCCTAGGAAAACAACAAACCAAAAACAAAAAAACAACAAAAACTTTGTGGGGAACCATGGTGGCTACTAATTTTTGGCTTTAGGGAGAAGTTGTTGTGGCTTGACATAAACTTTTACATGAGAAACAGTTGGTTTCTCTAAAAACCCAAAGCCAACTTTCTCAAAAACCACCTACTTCCCACGATAACATTGTTTTGCAAGCCCGGGCCTTTAGCAAAAAAAATACTCTAGGAAAAAGTAGGTTTCTTCATGCAGCAACAATTTTGTTCTAGGAAAACACAAGCAACTTTGTTAGCAGCCACCATAGTCCCCCAAAACATCTTTTTTGGTTTGGGCTTCATTGCTTAAATTGAACCGGTTCCAGTCCATATACATCCCTTCTTAAACCAATTAAACTACGGACGATCAGTATGTTAAGAAATTCTATCAAACAAGAAATGAGACCCTGGATCCACTGAAAATGAAATATTTGAGAGTCTCACTCGGCGGAAAGACTCGGGTTCGCATCAAACGTTTAGAGCTGAGGCCTCGGAGGGGCTGGGGAAGCTCGGGACGCCCTGGGATTCCTGGAGAGGTTCTGAGAGGTTTCAATAGAGAGCGAAACAAAGTAGTGGCAGCCACCAATTCGTTTTAGCGTTTTGCAGGGGTTGGGATTCGAACCAGGGACCTTTGGGTTTAGAGTGCCACTAATTCGTTTCGCTCTCTGTGAGGGCCTCTGTCCCACGACCTCCCGAGCCTCCCAGAGCCTCTCCAGGGGCCTGGAGTCTCTCGAGCCCCGCCAAGCCAACTCTTAACCCAAAATCCTTGGTTCGAAGCCCACTCCCCTGTACAGTGCCAGGATGAATTGGTGGCTGCCACTAACGTGTCTTGAGCCTCCCCACCCTCCCAAGCTGGCAACTCTAATACATATCCCAAGATTTGGATTCAAAATCTAGGGGGTTGAATAAAAAAGAAATGTGTACGAGAGTCTGGGGCCCATTGTTACATGTCTCGTACCCCCCACCAAATTAAGAAATATTGAGACTCTGACACGGGGACGTAATTTTCTGAACATAAAGTTTGACCGTAGTGCGAAAAGTCTGGAATCCTGGACTCCTGCTTCGTAAGTTTCCTCAGAGCCAGCCGAATTCTTGGAACACCACCTATCTCCTAGGACAATTCAAGAACAAACAAAAACACACCTTTTGGGAACTATGGTGGCTGATAGAAAGGTTTTTTTGTTTTCCTAGGCAAAAGTCGGCTGGTTCTGCTTGAAACCAGGTTCTACCTTGGAAATACATTGTTTTTGTGAAGGCCTGGGCTTGAACAACCTACTTCTACGTAGGAAAAAGTTGAAAATTCCTAAGGCAAACTTTCTCAAACACCAGCTATTTCCTAGGAAAAACTTGGTTTCTTCGAGCAAAACCAACTTTTCCTAGGAGAACCACAGAGACAATGTTTTAGCAGCTGCCATAGTTTCCAAGCAAGCTTTTTGGTTTGGATAAGTTGTTGGCCTCATTCCTTATTCTGATCTGGTTTCGGTTCAATTTGTTTAAGTTGTCCATGCTTCCTGTTGTTTTTTCAGTATGCTCGCGTTATTAACCAAGCACAATGGTGCTGATTTAGGCGAACTCATCTCAAACCCAATGCGAATCTGGACGTTTCCAAAATCCGATCATCCCAAAACATTTGCTTTTAGCTGTATGTACAGTGTTTTCAAGTTGTCGGAGGATCATGCGGGGGTGTCCACATATGTATATATATATATATTACGCGTCCCTGCATGACCCCCGTAACATCCAGTACAACCCTATATAATGCCGTGATTTATCCCCATGTACTTCCAAAGACCGCAGTGGATGCCTCAAACAGCACGTGCAGCATGTGCAAGAGTGAGAAGGGCACCGCAGTGCTAGACCTTATGAGGGATATTTCGCCGTTGCGGGTTTGGGGTTATCAAGGGTTTTAATCCTTGAGCGCAGGGTACGTCTTCCAGGTGTTTGGGTGGGGTCGAGGGGTGTGGGGGCGCGGGGGAGTGCCAGGTGGGGGGTGCGGGGGCTTTTGCCCTCACTTGCACCCTCGCAGATACACATCCCCCAGTACCCGCACCCCAAATTTGCAGCAAAATCTATCCGTATTCTGCAGCTTTTGAGGCTCTTTGGTCTGGGGGACAATGATTGCCTGTGCTGTCAGAACAGGCTTCTTCAGCACTTGTCATGGGCTTGTGACAAAGATCCGCGTTATGACTGCCGCGTGCTCAGGGGTGGTCATGTTGGCAGGTCTTCAGCAGCTGCACCTTCTGGGCCCATGGGCTGGTGGACCCCAGTCGGACCGAAACTGTAAATGCAATGAGGGATGTCTCGCACACATGTCTGGCAGAAATCCGTATGGTCACACAGCAAACACCCTAAACCCTACTTGGAGGGTCATGTGGACTTCCATAGGGGTTACAGGGGTTATTCACCTACTTACTGAACCCAATGACCCTCCAAGTAAACCCTAGACCCTATAAACCCTAAACCCTATAAACCCGGTAAACCGTAAACCCTATAAACCCTAAACCCTTTAAACCCTATAAACCCTATAAACCCGACACCATATAAACCCTATAAACCCCATAAACCCTATAAACCCTATAAACCCTAAACCCCCATAAATCCTACAAGGGGGCAGGCCCGCATGTCTCGGTTTCTGACACAAGGAAGCCTGGCCTCTCACCCCCACCAAACTGGCGCGCACGACTATGGTTATATGTATATATGTTACTGTGTTACTATATATTTCTAGATATTCCTCTATATATAAATATACTACGATACATTTCTAGATATTACTATGTATATATTTCTATAGATTTCCAGATATTACTATTACTATTATTATATCAGTTTTGTATTGATTACTATATTCCTGCTACTATTAATAACTACAGAGCGAAAGCAAGAACCTTCTTGGTCCGGGGTTGTAACCTCGCCAAGGCAAACTGGCCTCAGTACCCTAGATGCCCTGGAGGTTCATTACCAAACTAGAGCATATGGGGGTTTTCCAAAATCGTGTGTACCTTTAAATGGTTAATAGGGCTTACATAACGGTTATGTAGGGGCATATAAGGTTTTGGGTTAGGGTTTCCCAGAATAAAGGGTGTCATTTTGCGGGTCCCAATAAGAAGGATTGTAGTAAATATTTGGGGGGGTCTATACGGGGGAGTCCCCCTATTCATGGGAACTAATTGCGTCAGGATGCAAGCTTGCTCCGGGAAGCTCGTCCAAGACACGAACTTGCCTGAAGGGTGTCCCAAGCCTAAACCCTAAGCCCTAAACGCTAAAGGCGCCTGAGACTGGGAAATGATTGCGAAAATGCACATGGAGTTGGCGGTCGCCGCCGACAACACGAGTCGAACAAGTTCAGCGTGTAGACTTTGGTGGATGATGGAAAACAAGCAGTACTACTCTTGTGCCACCACAGGAGCATTGAGCATTGAACGGACGAGCGCATACGAGGCTTCAAGGATCTAACTTTAGCATCTAAGGGCTGCGATCGAGACAACTTCATTCAAGAAATCCGGGACCAATCGTGCTTCTCAGGGTCGGGCATCAAGCTGGTTCTAGATGCCCTAAGCCTCATTCCTTCGAAGTCTGCTTAACACCTTCAAGCGACTGGTGGCTGCAACTCCCCGGATGCCAACCTACTGGGTGCGTACTCGTGGCACCAGCTGGATGCCCCCAAAGGCTCAACCCCAACGAGAAAGGAGTATGACTACAGTAATAAGGCTTTTATAACGGGAAAGAAAATGGAAACTACTATAGTAAGAGGGCTTTTACTGGAGAAAAAAATGGAAACTACTACATAGCATGGACGCAGAAGCCCTTCTTTGGCTACTTAACTGCGCGGACACCGTGCCGCTGGCCCCTGTTGAAGGCAGGCTGCGGCACCAAAGCTTGAGAGATGGACCAGTCGGTCGCCTTGCTATCATAGGGTTTAGGGCTTAGGGTTTAGGGTTTAGGTAGGGTGTGGGGTAGGGGTCTTAGTCACACATGTCGCGGCTTAGGGTCTGGGCTTCAAGTTGGGGATTCGGATGCAGGGGGTCTCAAAGGACGCCAAAGATATTTGGAGGTTTCCCCTCGACGATTATGCCAGGACAATTTTGATAAATTCCCAAAGTTTGAGGCTATAGGATACTACCTGTTTATAGCTTGGGTTTTCCCGGCCTAGGTCCTTGGAGTATGGCTCAAGTAGTAGTGCCTTCTTGGTGGCTAACCACATACAGTGATATTCTTAGACCAAACAAAGTGATACGCATAGAACGTGGCAGCTTGCACGATCAGGCCTCTGGATTTGAGGGGTTTAGGGCTACTGGGTTGTCAGGTAGACAAACTTAGATGGGCTTGGAATCAACTAGTTAGTTTGAAAATATGATTACAGGGCATTATATGGGGATATAAGGGCCTATCACCGCAACTACTGTCGGTTTTGCTACCTCCCATGCCATCAAAGAAGGGAAACTTCCGGAGGCCTAGGGAATGCCAGCGTGCAATGCACTAATATAATATTATGCCTGCGTGCAATGCCGCCATATAGTCTTATAGTAATGTAGTAGTAGAGTAATATACCTTAATATATACTAAAACATAATGGTATATAGAGAACTTACCAATGTTCTTCTCCTCCTCCTTATATCGCTAATCTACTACGCACCAAACAATATTCATTGAGGCTGCTACGTCACTTCGTGAGGATCCCTTCATCCGACCGGATGAAGCCCAAGAATGATACGGCTCTTATGATAATAGAGACAAACCTGATAATTTCCCAAAATAAGGGGACCCCAGTATAGGCCCCAAAATACTATGGTCCTTTTTTAGGGACCCCCAAAAAGGTACCCCTCAACTTTGGGAAACCCCTACTGAGTTCCGTTTGCCCTCAAATCGGGTTTCCTTGGGTAAATCTCTTCTGGACTGGACGTGGGCGAACCAATGTGACGTCAAGATTTGGAAAGAGTCCGTGGCTTAGCTGTCTTGAACCACTTTCCCTGTACGCTTGGGATCCCTGTCTCTATTTGCACGCTCTACTTACACTCTGAAAAACGATTGACATGAAGCAGCATGTGCCTGGCATGTGGACATCATACGAACTTTCCTAATACTAACACTAGCAGTTTCCATTTTATTTTCCATGATCCCCATAGAACCCCAATATATACCCTATATACCCCCCTATATAATCAGACCAGGCTTGCAGAGGAAACGCCGCTGCCTTCAGAATCAGCTGCTTCTCGAGCTCCCAGTCATGTACGCTGGTGTCCAGGATCTCAGCCTGGTAGGGGCCAGGAGCAGGACCCTTGGCCCTATGTGTACTATAGTCTAAACTCCTTAAAGGGGGGTTATATAGGGGACTACTATAGGGGTTATTAAGGGGGATACTAGGAGTTTAGACTATAGCTCATGTAAGTTATTCGTGTCTCTCCAAAAACACACGGGTCCTGCATTAATGTTTTTTTGTGTACAAAGTAGCCCATGGCTGCAAGCGTTGAAGCCTTGGGCTGCTTGCTTTGGGCTTGGTGCGCTGCTCCTTCATGGGCTAAAGGGGTCAGGACCGCCACTTGGCGTGTTGCCTTTAGCTTAGAATGGTGCATTCTTATGCGTGCTTAGATATCTCTTCCCACTCAAGACGTTTCGGATTCTGCGTTCGCGATTTGCTTGGGAAAAAGGGTGAACTACGGCAAGAGTGGCCATTCTTGATGATGTCGTCATTAGATACTACTTGTCATGTAAATCTTGGCTCTCTTTTTTTGTTATTGGCAACCGTGGAGAGCCACCCGCAGAAACAAAGGAGGACCTGCCGGGTCAAAGACAAAGAACAGCTTGCCTCTTACGGCATCTGGGCATGTCCATTTCATAAGAGTAAGACTCCAGCGTTCAAAACAAGTATTGTGGAATTTTCAGCTGCTTCGCGTCCTGCAGTGCCCCCACGAACCAGGCAACATCTCTGTCAAGCCCGAGCATGTAGAAGCTATGTCTTGAATATGAGGTCCAAGCGTCCAGTAGACAGGTCTCCCAAGCTCAGAAAGAATTATCATCCTTTGAAAAATGATACGCTATGCCGCATCTGTCAGGGTCTGTTTCGCATGAAGCTGAAGGCTGCGCAGTACCTATAGAGGCTTGCAGCCGAAGTTTGACAAAATATGTTGTTTTGGACTCAGACTAACGACTATGTTATCCAATGTAAGCTTCGGAACCTACAACAGTGGGGTGTAAGACTCCAGGTCTTGCAAAGTGCGTACACTCACAGTCCTTACTTAAAAACAAAAGTCGCCAACCAGGACAACCTTACCCCAAAGCAAAACTTGCAAGGTTGCAGAGGTATAATTGCACAGGACCTTGTCCATTCGAGTACACATATCATATAATGCACAATGGTTGTCAACAACAGAAAATATGTGAGGCCGAAGGCCGGTCCCTGAGACACCCTAGGCCTTTGGAGTCTCCTTTCGCACCACGTATGCCACATTCTTGATGAACACCTGGGCCCCAAGCAAATGGGGATGTGCCGAAATCTGAACACTTGGGAGATCTTGAGAAGTTTATAAGATGAGGGGTAGGGACCATAATAAGGATTATAGCACAGTGGGGTCTATATTGGGGTCCCCCATTTATGGAAACTACCACTTATTTTTTGGGCTCCTCAAGTACAGTCATGCCCTTCTTTGTTTCTCTGCACTTGTCAGGTGGTAAGTGACAGCAAAACGCAACAGGAGCTTTTGAGGCTCGTAAAGCTCCAGCTTCCGGATTTGTAGGTGGAAGGCCTGACGGCACTCTTTGTCGAGGATCGAAGCGCCGCATGTGTGTTGCATTTCCCAGCTTCCGGTTCAGTTTTCATGTTCTTTTCCATTATACTTCTCCATTATTGGGGTAGATGTCCATAAACCCTATAGCCAAGGGTCCAGACAATGTGCCTCAACGGCTTTGACTTCTCTGGTCCAGTGCGCTGCTGCATCGGCGCTTTGAACCGAAGCCATCAGTACAGTAATGGATACGCGTAGAGTGTATGTGAAGGCCCTGTGCGGGGCTTTTGAAAGTGGAAGCTTCATGCCTGGAGTCCTTTGTTGCACTGCACCCAAAACTGTAGCCTGAGCCGGGAAGCCTTCCTAACACCATAGAGGGGATCTGGGCCATGCAAGCTGAGATGCGCATTGGGACACAGCCGGGTGAAGAACCAGGCTTTGCCTGTCAAAGTACACGCATCGCTTCTCGCAAGTATAAGGCTAGCTGGGCTAGCTTCCATGATGTGCGGGAATCATTGGGAGCGGAGATTCTGGCAGCCATTCGACCACTTAACCCATACAGCATTTCCAGTTGATGTGTTGGGTTTGTCTCCAAAAGACCCTTGCCCAAAGCCTGCAGTTGGGGTTCATGCATGCACCAGAGTGCCTTCCCAGTCCTTATTAATGGGCAATGCTTGAAACTACCTTTCGCCGCAGAGTCTTGTCTGGCCGTCAAACCTTACCTCTGAGGAGCGCCTGCGGCAACCTTCAACGTCTGTACTCCCTTGACGGTGGGGCTTTCCGTTGCCAAGGGCTTGGAGACCGCACTTTCCACCTCCAACCTCGCGACCTGTTGCGGGATTTGCGAACTTGAAGTTGAAGGTGCTACATCTGTAAAGCATGTATGCATGCATGGGTCTTGAAACCACGAGTGAACCGTAAACCCTCAGCCATGCGCGCCCAACCGTCGTTATTGTGCAGGCTGCCCTGCCTCAACTGTTCCACCGTTCCTGTTGCGAAGGCTCTGCACTGCGACCTGTGAACTGGACGGTGGATTGGAGGTCCAACGGAGAACCTACTAACTAACTATTATTACTATTCTCCCTAATGTGTAATTCGTTCTGTTCTTACTATCTCATTACTACGTTCTTGATATTGTAGTACATTATGATTACTACATTATTAATACGTTATACTCTTACTAAATTCTTACAATCGTCTTACTATATTCCTACTATGTTCATACTAGTATTCTTACTACATTCTTAACAGGTTCTTACTAGATGTTTACCATATTGTTACTATACCATGTATGACTCACGCCGCTGAGGCAACAAAAAGGCTTGTGGAGCGGGCTCTGAGTCTATAAAGGATACCTACCTTGGGCCCCAAGAGTCTGCCAATACTACCTACATGATTATATGGGGGGGGGGGGTGTATATTGTGGTTATACAGCTGGACATAAGGCTTAGGGTTTCCCAAAATAGGGTTGCCTTTCCGGGGATTTATAATCTTTTGGGAGTCTAGATTGGGACTTCCGCTATTTAGGGAAACTACCACAAAGAGCCTTAAGGCGCGGGAAAGAACAGTATTGGTTCATCAGCGGGCTGCAAAGTAATCGGGATCAAACGGGGGAAACCTCTCTAGTTCAGCCCCCAATCTCACTTGGGTCAGGGGCTCCCTCTCAGCGCGAATCCAGAACGGAACCGCATCCAAAGCCTTCACTGGGACAGTGGTCCTCGTAGTGCATCTCTTGGGGGGATCATGTTTTTAGCGGACTCTCCACATCGCACTAAGTAGCAGGATATGACGGTAAGGACAGCTAAACAGCCCCTGTGGAACTCTGATGAGCCAATTAACCAAACAGTGTACTTTCCCAAAATAAAGGGACCCCCATATAGTCCCCCAACTGCTACAGTCCTTAGTTCTAGGGACCCCCAAGAAGGCACCCCAAATTTTTGGGAAACTGCCACAATTCACTGTACCCATGAGACCCTCACTGGACTCGCCTACAGGAAGCTCCTCTCTGGAGCAGGGCTGTCCGACTAAGGTCCTGCCCATGGCTTGGGCTCTGGTAAGACTACGGGCTTTATTTCAACTTGGTCTTTGGGTGTGGGTTCCATTAGGAAGACGAAATTGAGCTCTACATTGATCCGTCAGGATCCGGATCCCCTCCTCAGCCCCTACATAATGACAAGCGTTCCCTATACAACCTGCGTGAATATGTAACTTGTTTTGAAGGGGGTTGGTTATATAACCTACGTGAGTATGTAACTTGTTTTGAAGGGGGTTGGGTTGCAGCGGGGAGGATATCTTCTGGAATCTAAAGGGTAGCTCCCACGCCTGGAGCACCTGTCGAGCACGGCTGGCGAACACCATGATAGCTGGTGCTCACAGGGCGGCATTCCTATGTCGTTATGGGTTTTGTTTTGTGTGTCTGTTGCAGCAGAATACCTGCAGGATTTTACCCATGTTGTATTGGGTTTGGGGTATATCACATCCTGTAGGGGTTGGCTGATGCATCCTGTTCGGGCTCCGGAAACTTGTAAGAGGATATGGCTTGTGGAGCTGTCGTGGGCTTTTGAAGGCTAATTAACGGCACAGGCTGACTTACTGAATCTTGCTCAGAATACGGAATCCTAACCAGCAGCTTCAGGGAAGCGGTCCAATGCGGTCCAGAGCAGGCTGCCACCGTGGGTGAGCGGCAGCAGCTGTGACTTTAGACCAGGCAGCATGTTGGTTGAAACTCAACCCCGCAGGCTCTTGCCTCTGCCTTAATAGGTGCATATAGCGGGATATTTAGGGATAATGGAAAAAATGGAAACTACTATTTTGGGTTTAGGGTCTAATGAAATGAGCCCCTGAAATCTAAGCTGCCTGAGGACTTGTGGTGTCTACCAGCGTGGCGTTCGGGTGCTCGCTGTTTGAAAACTTTCCCAAGTACTTTTGTCCAATGGCAAATCACACTGGCCGGAGTTCTCCCAGTCATCCCTTACTTGGAGAGTCACGCGGACGTAGTAAGCAGGTGAATAACCCCTATAAGCCATATAACAACCCCAATTATCCCCATTATTGACATATGGGTGGTTGTCAAAACTATGGTCCCTATTTAGATCCCTATTATAATACGGCACCTAATATTTAGGGTACCCAAAAAGGGATCATAATTTTGACAACCACCCATATACTTACTAAGCCCCCGTGACCCTCCAAGTATCTGGTCCCTGCCTCGACCGCCAACTATCCTACCTCAAATTGTAGCCAGGCGGCACATACCCTCTGTAGGGCACCCCTGATGCACTGCAACCCTCACAAGAGTGTTGCAGAGTATGGGTATGCTAACCTCTGCCTTCATGGAAGAGATAAACATTTAAAGCGGAGTGATAGATAGGATTGGCTGATGATGTCGTTTTGAATTGCCTCTGCTGGCCTTCCACAGCGTTCACGTGATATCGTGGCGCGATTCTGAACATTCAAGATTTGATTCGGATATGCCAGCCATACTTTGTAGAATTCAAATGTTTGTTAGGAATCTCCTGGACAGTGTTCAGGACTATATCTTACCGCGGAAAGACTAAGACTGCCATACATCCCCCAGTGCTACTGCTTGCATTTTGCAGATGCGAACCAACACTGCTCCTACCGTGGGGGCAGAGCATGATAGAGGAATGCTTCTTAGACGCAAAGCACAAAGAGCTTCGTACCGATTAGAACGCAAACCCAAACCCTGGTCGCCTTTTTGTGCAACTACAGCAGGAGTGGAACTGCGACTCCAGCCTACTTTGAAAAAGTTGGAACACCCCATAAGACCCGCACCGCCTGAACGTGAAGCAACGTAACTACTGTGGGTGGGCATGTTGTCAGACTGTGTGCTCACCCATTTGTCTCCACCAACTTCGAAACAGTGTAGTGGGCAAACACGACTGGGGTCAACGATCGACTCTGGCCATTCAATGTCATGCGCAGTATCTAAACTAGCTTCCAAGTTAAGATGTGCAGGGCAACAGGTGAAATGCTCATCCCCTCACATATCGCCGGCTGGGCTGTTCTCCAAAACTTCTACTCCTTTGTGTATCCGGTGCATCCAGCACCATCATAGCAATGGTATCACAGAAGCACAGCTTTAAAAACGCAACGATAATGCTTCAGCAAGGTCTTCATTCTCTCAGCGTCGGCCGAGTGTAATGCTTCCCTTCTTGTGCATAGCCCGGAGGCTTCCGCAAACATATGCTCATCACACACAGGCTCCTACAAAAGTCATTGCAACAAGTTCACGTGCAAGAAAGGTACATACAACAAACTCTGGCTGCAGCTCGTGTACTACCCAGTAAGGTGAATAGGAACTTCTTGGGGCATCAAACTTTCGCCAGGGTAACAAACTGTGAGAACCAAGCTACTGATTCATGCCTGATAAGAAAATTTTGCTTACGTCAAGCGGTACGTGATAATCGATAGTAAGTCGTTTGCTACCCAGGTCTACATCGCCGATGGGGTGGCAGGAAAACAGGGGAGAAACATAAACCTGAATCTGTAAAATGAAGCATCGGCATCACCAACGAGACGATGCGCGTCAAGTAGTGGGAGCCGGAGTATGCAGACTCCCAACACGAGGGAATCTTGGCTTTGATAAGCCTCTAGCTTTCAGTCTCCCCAGCCACCCCAGACGTCTGCAGCAGCACTCGCCCTGCTCAGCTATCGGTTCAGCAAGGGCTCTTCAAACACACGGTACAGCCTTGGTGAAATATGATGTGCCTGTACACACAGCTGCTGTGTACGCATCATGGGAAACAATGCAGTTTAGCACTAGTCTACCGCCGCTTGCACGCCACAAGGGAGCGGTTCAATGCCAAAGCATGCCAAAGCAAACTGTGCCACATTGGGCCAATGTGACCCGACTCGGACTTTCCCATCATGCATTAAAGACGTCTGAAGCAGCAGGCCCATGAGGTTTGCAATGAACTCTGCAATATATTGCCCAAGCGGCACAGAGAAGACCATGCCAGAAATACCATTGGCAGCAATACCTTCAAGTGCTGTTGGGATGTTGTGCCACTATTGGCTGGTTGCTGGAAACGCCTTTATCACAGTGGCTCAAGCTGCATACAACGAAGGACCCTGAGCCAAAAGGACATAACACAACAGGCCGTGGACTCACTTGTTGCAAGCCGAGACGTAAGCATCGCACACGGCGATATAGACTATAGAAGGCAAAGCCATAGGTTCACAAGGTCTTATGAGCATCGCTAGCAAGGAAGTGCGAGCTTATGGCAGCTCTGTCATGAGCCATGATTCACCTGAGGGTCTCTCGCTATTTGATGTTAACCATAAGAAATTCAAGAACCACGTGGAATAAGCCGGAACTGCATCTAGCCGGCGCCCTGCCACATCCTGAAATGTGAAATACACGTGTAAGTCTTTTTGTGCAAGAAAACTATATAGAAAGCCCCATCCACTGAAACCACAAATCCCCTGTTGGCCGGGTTGCGCGTCGCTAGACCGCGACTGAGGAGCCCACTTAATCCGTCCTGCAGTCGCTGTAAGGGAACGCACAACAAGTCCTGAACGAAATTGGTCTATGATGGCTGCCAGCAGCGGACCCATCAGCATCTTGCTGGAAAGATCCTTCGTAATAAGAATAATGGTAGTGTCAACCCCTGTTTCCATTTCATTTTCCATCTTCTTTTCCATTCGGTTCTGCATTATTGGTCTTTGAGGTCTGTTTTTTAACGCTTTGTATTGCTGCCGCAGCCTTAAATTTGCTAGGCATTAACGCCCCCAATGACAAACCTAACAAACCGTAGAATCCAACACCGCAACCCAGAATGACACGCTCCAAGCCCCCACTCAGTGTGCGCCTGAAACTCACAACCATACACTCCAAACCCCCACTGATAAGGAACCTCAATCCTGTCAATACTATATGGTAGTTTCCCTAAATAGCGAAACCTCAAGATATAAATGCATATATATATATACAGTTATACAGCCCAAAATCTTATAATCCTTATTATGGGGACCTCCAAAATGGCACCCCCGACTTTCGGGAAAACCCCATATGCATATGTAGTAAATGCTATGGTTTCCCCAAAACTCTGACTTGCTTCAAGGCAAATTTCTGAACAGCAACCCTCTAATTATCATAATATGGATGTGACATGAACACTCGTATTTCCTCCTATAGATCACTTATTTTAACCTTCTGAACGGCAACCCAGGAACCCTAAACCCTAAACTCTAAACCCTTTTGAAGGAGGACTCTCCGACGTGCCTCCAGCCTGCAGCCTCCACAACTCCCTAAAACTTAAACCCTGAACGTTTAAGCTCCGCCCTGAACCTGTCCTTTCGGATGACGGACCTTTGGCTGTTCAGGAGGCAGGGGCTGCACACACCAGAACATATAGAGGTTTAATGGGGTTCTATAGGGGTCATATAGGGATATATTAGGGGACTATAGGGTTTCGGGATTAGGGCTTAGGGTTTCCCAAAGTTAGGGGTACTCTTGCTGAGGGTCCCTACAATAAGGATTAATATTGTGGGTCTACATTGGGGCCCCCGCTTATTATGGAAACTACCGTATTGCCAGTGTAAGTAGATGCCTAGATCTTGTATAGATAAGTATGTTAGATGTGGTTCCCGTCGAATCTCCTATATTAAAAGACCCCAAGCCCAAAGCCCAATGGCAATGTAGACTAGCGTGCTCAGTAGCTGCGGAAAGCGCCGCCTAGCTCATGCTACGGTGAACCAAAGCGGCACAACTATGGATATGATTTTGACACTAGTGTGCAGTAGGGGTTGTATAATAGTATAAGATTTAGGATGCAGGGGCCTAGGTGGAGGCCCTAAACCCTAAACCCTTTGCGCAAAAACCATCTGCAAGAGTCGAGACTGCGAGTCGATGCTACTTCAAACCACTCAGGCTCCTACACTTCGCTAATGCTGCAGGTAATTTGCCATAATATACCATAATATACCATAATATCTTTTATTTCTGTAGTATACTATAATGTACTATAAGATACTATAACATACCATAATATACCATAATATACTATAATATGGGGCACCACCCGAGCCGGGCAAGTTCAGGCTGGGGAGATGCGGGGCAAATACAAGTTGAGGCAGCAGCTGCTGTTTTCCCATGTCGTGAGCACCCGCGCAAAGTAAACGGAATCACAAAACAGGATGGATTCGCGTCCCAGAACCGTGAGATCCTTTCATTGGCTCTAAAAATACCCAAGCCATTTTTTCTAACGAGCCGCATGATTAGGAGGGGTTCAAAGTTGTCATGCAGAAAATCTGTGCATCAAAGCTGCTGTGCAAGCCCCAAGTAGCTGCCATGCTCACGAGTCTGTCGATGCGTCTTTAGAACCTGGGGTTTACTAGAGGGTCCAAGTACACAATAGTTAGGTACTTAGGATTTGGGTACTAGTCATTACAGTACAGGTTTTGTGTAAGCATATGATTATTAGGGGACCCTCAAGGTTTAGGATTTACAGACCTCAGTGTGCTTGGGATCTGGCATTCAGCTTCAGAGGCTTCAGGACTGCTTGAGTAGAAGACACCAAACAGCCAAGAACGGATACTGAAGTTTCCATTTTCTCGTCTGCGATTACACCTATATACTCCCCTATACAGTAGCTTCCATCATCATTTCCAGTATCCCTAATTATATAACACCTATACAAACCTTATTTATCCTTAGTTCTTACTTGGAAGGTCTCACTTGGAGCTATCTCCCCAGGTGTGGTCTGGCATCCCATCCGAGGGGCGGGCATTCGTTAAGATTCTGCGCAAGACCGCGCAATATGCAGATATAGTATACTGAAATAGGAAAACAATAGTATGATTAACAAAATAATGAAGCACTGGAGTGCTGTAGTCAGGCAGTAATATAATGCTCTAGGAAAAGGGCAATACGGTCATTTCGTATTGGCATCATGATAAAGCAGTAAAACACATGTTGCAATAGTGATATAGTGGCCTTTCGGAAAACTAGTTCTGTCGCTTTAGATGTATAACTTCGCTTGAAAGGCTGCATTATGCTGGAGCTAAGGTGCATAGCGCTTGGCTGACTTCACATTCTTAAAGGCGGACAGAAGGCAAGACGCTTTAGGGGTTGGGTACCCTGAAAGCATATTCTTTGAACCCACAAGAGTTGGCTCAAGAAGGGAACCCAACTTTGTAGAAATGGGAGCTTCCATAGTAGGGGTCTCCAGTGTAACGAGATTAATATGTTAATATCTTTGTTGTGGGGAACCCTTCTTGGGACCCCTAATCTTCTTGGTACCCAAAATAATGAGCCATGTAAAAATATACATATAATATCCATATTGTAGGGAGCCGTTCTTGGGACCCCTGATGTTTTGAGACCATGCGGCGCAGTCGCTCCGAAAGGACTCTGCGTTGGCGTCTTACAAGCTGAAACCCAGTACTCTATGACTTGATGTTGCTCTAGTTTTGGTGCTGCTGCATTCCCAGTACTACACAGTCACATAGTGATACTACACCTCAAATCCTGAAGGTTACGCCTTGGCTTGAACGTGCTGGCGTGCATTTCATACTCCTCATGGGGAAGCAAGCGGTCCGCTACACCCTTTCCAGTGCATGGAAGGCACCTTTTTTCAACACGTGACAGAAAGTCCCCAACAGGCAATGGATGCAACAACGACTCTGTTTGGCTGAGCTCACCACCTCCGTCTACGGCTAGGCCTGTTGTTCAAGTGCTGAAACAGGCTCCTCTGTCCACAGCAACGTTGAACAACACAAAACATGAATACATCAAAGTTCGATCAAATTCTACGATAGCCCACACGAGAAACATCCTTGAAAACTACCTACGACAAACTGAGACCATCACTATGCTCCTTTCTGCAACATAGCCCCTCTAGGACCCCCAAACGTAGCCGTGTTCAGAGAAAGCTCTTGTTTCCTGCCGAGGTGCGCGTAGCGAGTTCGAGACGGTATCGGAGCATACCTTTGCATGAACTCCTTCTAAGGTGGACTTGCACATCAAGGCTTAGGGTTCTAGATTTCGGCGCGCACTTTCACTTACGCGGGAATTCATGAATGGGGGATTACAAGTAATTAGAATTAAGCAGAGGCCTCAGATATGGATAAATCAGCTTTGAGGGGGTTTCCCAAAGTTAGGAGTACCATATTGGGAGGTCCCTATAATAAGGATTATGGTATTTTGGGTCTATATTGGGGTACCCCAATCTGGGGAAGCTACCATGACTGTGGTTCTCCTGATCCCACTGAGAGCCACCCTAAACCCTTGAACCCTTAACCCTAAACCTTTACCCCTAAACCTTTACCCCTTAAACCCTTAAACCCTGAATCCTTGAACCCTAACCCCTTACCCCTAAACCTTTTAACCCTTAAACCTTTATTCCTTAAACCCTAAACCCTTACCCCTAAACCTTTAACCCTTAAGTTAAGCCCTCAAACCCTTAAACCCTAAAACCAAAACCTATGAACCTGTTTATTGGGGGTTCCTACAATTGAAGATTGATATTGGGGGCCTCGACCACTGGGGCCACCAGATTTCAGAAAGTCCATCGATTGAGGTAGCCAACATGACACAGTGCCATCCTTCATGGAAACATCAGGCGGCAACCTTCACTGCCATACAGCTCAGCGAAGCAGCTTGACAAGAGACGCAGTTTGCTTGTTGATGGCTTCTTTAAATCAGAAGACGAGCATCTTGCTGGCACTGTGTCGGCTGCCGCGCCACGCAAGGATATTTCAAAAGCATTGCTCCCATTCCCTATAGCCCCAAGTACAGGGGGTTCGGTGTAACTCCTACATCAGTAAGCCATGAAGCTTCCGAGCGCATTCGGTCTCGCTTTCTGCTTGGGCACTTGGAGACTCAAACCAGCACAAGTACACCTAGCCTGGCAAATCAGCTGTCACAAATTTCGGAGCTTTGACACGACCTGGTCAATATGCGCAGGATTTTGGCTGATGCTTCTTGATTGTAGTCCTGAGAGGTTCTGCTCCAGAGTTACATCTTTTGTACCATGAGGATGTCAAGGACAGCGTGAGCGATGTTCTTCATCAAGTCCTGTCACTGGTTACTGCATGCCCCTTTTCTGCCAAGGGTTCTGGCTTGCTCACGCATTCCTGGCCTGCTCCCTCTACAAAAGCATAGACTTTTATCCGGGGACCTAGAGCCTAGAACCACCTGGGAAACAGTCATGTACCTGCTATCCCTGGTTTCTCAGACAAAGGAACCGATGCACAGAAGCCGATGCTCGCGTTGCGAAGCAGCTGCTGTGACCGTGAGTCATAGTGGGGGAGAAAGTCGTTGAGCTGGTTAAAGACCTCAAGCTGCAGTCAAGGCCAAGGTGAAGCACGTACCCGAACCAGTAGGGCGCAGTTGCCTGGTAAGCGCTAATCCTGTTTGTTGTGCTTGCGTTCGTCGGGCGTCCTTTTCCCGTGGTCGACTGTACGATGCTCCGTCATTCTTGAGAGACGTCTCTCCTTCGGATTGATGTCTGCCTACTGCCCCATAGGATACCCCAGGTCCATGACCTTCCCCAACAAGCATCGCTTGTCGGATCGTTCTTGTGTGTAATAACTGGTACGAACAGGCGCGGCCAGACGTCAACTTCCCGTGCATATATGAGCCATAGTCTGAACTCCTAGCATCCCCTAATAGCCGCTGTAGTAGTCCCCCTATATATAATCCCCTATATAACCCCCCTTTAAGGAGTTTAGATTATAGCTCATATAACGCCGCCACGAGGAATCCCAGGGTCCCAGACCTCGCCCCAAAATGGAAAGCACCCTCTGACACGCTTTGCTTAAGGATTCCATGCAAACCCCCAGGCTCAACCGCCCAGACTCTAAACCCTAAACTCTAGACCCAATATCTTGGGTCAATCCCCCTCCCAGTAACGGGTACCACAAGAGACTGTGGTAGGTATATTAAGGCCCTATTAACTCCATATTAAGGAGCTATTACTATAGGGGGGACTGACCTAACCAATATCCTAGATAAAATGATCTAAATCCCCGCCAGGAATTCATTCCCTAAGCCATGGCCCCGACTGTGAACCAGGGGTAGTGGCTGACGAAGGTGGCAGCTGAGGAAGCCATGGCCCCTCTGAAGAGCACGGCAGATCCCCCTGACGCGCAAGGCATTGCATGGGTTTAGGGCTCAGGGATCCAAGCAGCCCAATGTAGGTCACATTTACAGAACCCTAAACCCTAAACCCTAAACAGACTTTAGGGCCCAATGTAGGTAGTGTTTGTATACTTGGATCCCTGGGTTTGGACGGGTTGAGGATTTACGGCTTTGAGGGGTTGTGGTTTAATCGTCGGCCTTGGGGCTTGCGGTTGAGGCTTAAGAATTGAAGGACTCAACGAAGTAGGGCTATATTACATGTCGTCAACTACCAGACTGACACCAATAATCTTGAGAAACTCCCGTATGGGGATCCAAGCTTTTGAGGCCTGGGGAAATACTACATGGGCCTAAATGATTACCTTGGCAATTTTGAAGTGTCATTGAGTTACCCCACATATTCCCTAACATTACTTTCATTGGAGACCCCCAACACCTAAACCAAATGGGAAAGACTCCCCTTAAGAGGTTAAGAATTCCTAAAAAAACTTGTTGCGGCAGCCTTGCTAGGGTCCACGCCGGGATGGGAGGCCCCAAGGCAAACCCTAAACCGTAAACCCCAAACTGGGTTGCTCTTAAGTTAAGTTACCATAATGGGAAGCTATAGTAATTAATAGGGTTTCGCCAATAGAGTAACTTAATCTAAGTTCCTTAACAGCAGCCCAGTAAACCCCTAAAAGGAACCCAGGGTTTCATAGCATTTCCTATCTGGTGGTTATCAGGTTTCACAGCTTGCCGCCTACCCCGGACCCTACTCCCAACAAGCAGTTCCTTCGGCTCCAAGCAGCCGAATGTAGGGGTCTAGGGTTTTTTGGGACCTCAGGGCCTAATGCAAATAATATTTATGGACTTAGAGCCTCAGGGTTTCGCCTCACAGCTTCACTGCAAACGAAAAACATCCCAAGTGTGTGACCTGAAGCTTGGCGGTCTTACTAACTCTCCCAGTCAGGGAGCCCTCACCGACCCTAGGAATGTGTAAGTAATAGCACAAAAAAACACTTACATGATTTTGAGGTCTCTTCGCGGTGTCCTATACCATACTTATACAGCAAATTCAGAACCATAACGTTGGTAATGATTCAAGAGCCTATGGTAGGAATCACGATTGGATTGCTCAGGCCTTCTCAACTGAACATTACTAATTACATTGACAGTATACTTCTTCGTAGGATCCGTCTATATTTAAAGTATAGCAAAAATAGGGTACATCAAGTAGAACTCAACATGATAATTGTAAATGTGTAAGCCCCTTTATTATGGGGGGTCTCTTCTAGGGGCTTGATGGTCACGGCCCAAGAGGGACCCTCCATGTATGGAGGCTTCCTTAGCGTGACCCGCTGCCATTGGCAGAAGTGTCGTCCCTCATGCATTTCACGGCATCGCTCGTAGCATACGCAGCGAGACAGCAAGTCATCAGTCAAGTTAAGCCACACCCAGAACTTTTATAAATACCAAATACAGGACTGCATACGACCTATCTGAGCCGAGTTCATGCACCTAACAAGGCCGAAACATCCAAACATCATCTGCTGATAGCCCTGAGCTCCTGCTTGGAAACGGCGAAGGAGAGACGCCAAACCCTGCTTGCCGTCCACCTTCCACACTGCAAGGCTTCATGTGGTGCAATGACAATTTGATAAGCCCCAGGGCTACATATGACGAGTAGTGAATGACCTCTGCAAATGCTACCACGCTACGTCTGCTTCGGGGCTGCTGCTGCTGCTGCTGCTGCTGCTGTCGCCTCTTCTCCTCCATGTTCCATCAAGCCTGCTAGTGCTTCTTTCGAGATGTGGTTCTCTCAGAGGCCCACTCCAAACGCAGACCCACCGACTTCACTCAAAATCGTAATGTAAACCCTACTCTCTCTGAGCCTGCAGAACGGTCTTCACAGCGTCCAAGGGCATCAAGGCAATCCGGATGCTAGCCGCCGACGCAGACGCAAAGATGGTTTGGAACCAGACCTGGGCGATGTGGCTGCTGACGTTTCTGGGTGGCCCCGGGGCCCTACGTAGAATTTCGGATATCTATGATTGTCTGGGCATGTTATTCGGTTTTTTCTGACGCGCCCCAAACGTGGCATGTATCTTATAGCAGTCCGGTTCTGACTGGCTTGTTTCAGGAAAGGAGTGCATCGTAATTAGGCAGAATGAACTTCAGGCTGCGGCATGCAAAAGGAGGGAATCACTAGGAATTGGGTCCTAGCCCCACCCATTACCAGTCTACTATCGGGGCCATAATCTTAAGGGCTCTATGTAATTACTCATATTGTAAATACTACCCAGCTGTCAAACAGTGGGGCAGTAGCCAAGGAATCACGTTCATTTACCATTTGCGTTCTCAAAAATGTGGAGGAATTACATGGAAGCATCCTGCAAAGCACATGTTGATCCCCTTCTTACACTTCCCAGGTCCGTTTTTGGGTAGGAGGTTCGCAAACTCGCAGATCGCGGGGCCCTTGGTGTATACCAGTTTGGTGACCCCGGAGACCCTTATCCGCCTTGAATCATGTAACCAGATGTTCTCAACATGGCGTACCAGTCTATCATTAAAAGAACTGCTTATACAGGAGCTCTGGTCACCGGAAGCCCGACGCTCCGAGCCTCAAACACGTAAAGCTGCCCAAGCTGCTGGCCAATCCTCGCGGTTTGTGGCCCCAAAGAAGGCGAGCACCCCAGCATTCGATGCGGAGTCGCCAAAGCGCATGAGAGGTCCCTGCGTGAAGGGAGTACGGAGGAGTTGCACGGGCTGGTTCTCCATCACCAAAAGACGACTGCACACAGAAGCATGCAAAGAACATGCCCATAAGCTTAGAATTTGGGGGACGTGTTTGATGGTCAGAGTCGGAGAGCCTCTCCTCACTCCGTGTCCCTTCACTGCAAATTGGACTCAGGCGATTGGGCTGAGCACCCTCAACCCCACCCTGGGCCCCCAAAGTGATTTCATGTTGGCTCACTTTTGAGCATTCGAGCCATTATCCTACCTACGTCTGGGGTCGAGGTAGGCCCTCGCGCGTTGCAGGGCCTGAACCAGCGCAGGACTGATGCCCTGGTAGAACCGGCGAATGCCGCCCTGAGCGTAGAGTGCCTGTGTGGCCTCGCTGCACTCGCTTGCAGTATGCCGGTTGAGGGTTTGGGGATTAGGGTTTAGGGTTTAGGGTGACATCAGGATTGCAGTATTGGGACCGAATCATGTTAGCATTCTGCGGTGATCATGTTGAGAAGCTCACATGGCCCTGGCAACGTGGATGCAAACTTTGGCTTGGCCACAACAGCGAGCACTTCTTCCTCATCCAACCCTCAACGTTCAGCAAATCTGACACAGGATCCTGTAGATTTAGGAAACATCTCGCACTTCAGGTCCGAAGTGAAGGAAAATGTCATGAGGACTGCTTGAAATCTTGATGTGCCTCTGCTTACAGTCACTCTCCAACCCCCACCGTGCTTTAGAGCTTGAAACATTCGACTGTGCCCTCCTTCTGGTCAGATGGGGACCGGGGTGATGGGGTTGCAGCGGGAGAATGAAAAGGTCCCAGTGGTCTTGGGGTAAGAGATGCAACTTTTTGGGTACACCCTCTTCTAGCTAGAAGCTCTAAAGAATCCCAAGTTAACATGTAGCAACAATGTAGCAGTGCAATAATTGACAAACAGAACTCGGGGTCGATGTTGAATGAACTTGAGCGCCTTTTAGGGTCTGGGACGACAACGTGAGAACAGGCATCGTCGATCAAATCTGGGATCACTCGCTGAATTCCGGTTGTTGAAGTATTCAGGGTTGGGGGTGTAGAGCTATGTTTTTGTGCTGCAAGACTTCATGCAAGAAGAAAACTAGGATGCTTTGTTAACGAGTTCAGCAACGCTTATGCAGCACTATCAAGACCATCAAAAATGACCAGTGCGCAGACTTCTCCAAACTCAGAACGCCAAGTCACTTCACGAATGCTGAGTCCATAACGGTACTGAAAGTTCCTGGGCTTCAAGTAATAGTAATAGTCATAGTAATAGTAATAATAATAGTAGTAATAATAATAGTAATAGCAATAGTAATACGAGAGCAATGCCGCGATTCCAGCAGAACACAGCCACTCGAATGCCAAAGCTTCAAGATTGTCTCCGTAGTTTCCTTAGATCTATAATAAAAACTAGTATTTTCGATATTTCCTTGCGGTTATACTATAATAAAGATATAACTCCTAAGGACTGTACAGGTCAACTGCTGGAGAAGAGCATGATTGTCCGCAGCCACATGAGGGAGGTGATCTGCAACGCCATTGCCTGAATAAATTTGGCGGTTCAGAATTGCCTATGTCTTTTACGAACATTCCCTTGTCGCCCTTAAGTAGCTATGATGTAGACACTGATTATGCAGCAGTATGCAGCAAACATTGTTGGCTCATCCGGTTCTGCGCTTGCTTGCGACCAAACCCCACAATGCCTTCTGCCAGACTACGCTGTCAAGCCCTCCAGGCTTCTGAAAGCTCCGGAGCCCATCCTGCTAAGCAAAATTCCACGGCCTCAAAATTGTTCAGCACCCTCGCAGTTGCACTAAGCATGCCGGCAGACGGCCCTCAACACTGAGTTTGTCACGGCTACTTTTTCCTGCCTGCATGCGGTTTATCACCGTGAAAACTAGTTTCGGCGCAAGTTTGCTAAGGACAATACAAGCAACGGAAACGGAGATCTGAGGGCTCGGCACTTGCTCCGGCCACACCCCCGCAAAGCGCGTGGTTCGCGCTCACGCGGACCACTTGCCATACCTCTGAAGCCTCAGGCAAGAAAAATGCTGACTCTCACAATGCGAAGTCTTGCCTGGCTGTGTACCGACAACCCATATCTGATATCAGTTTCAGGCCCAGGCTCCGCCCCAGTGGGTTGGTTTCTTCTTACCCCTGAACTGCACCACAGAATCACACCAAACTTCAACAGCTCGTTAACGACTTCCCTCCCGGACAACGCTTCAGCTCTGGGCCGACAAGTCATGTGCCCACGTGTCAGATCTGAAGCCACAAACTCATAGGAGCTATAGTCTAAACTCCTTAAAGGGGGTTATATAGGGGATTATAGGGTTATGTAGGGATAATGGAAAAGAAAATGGAAACTACTATAAATCAGCTCGTCTACAAAGCGCCACGCCGTGTCTCGCCGACTGTCTGCAGTAGTCACATTCATCAACAAGGATCGTTGATTCTTGGATGCGCAATGTCTAAGGATGAGACTGCATACGTGGATGCCCAAGCTGTACCTGTAGTTCTGTATGGCCGGCGTTGCACATCTGATGTTGAGGCTACCTGCGCATAAAGATTGCCCTTCTGGGGTTTCACTTCTCTTCCTGACGATGATCACGGCAGCGGTGTTCTGATCTGGAAGGTTATGAGCCAACCAAATGCACTCGAGCTGATTGAAATCCGCCGCGCGGGATGAGCAAATCTGCTGTGCAAACAACCGCCGCAGGCAAATGTAGACTTACATAGGCTTGCACCAGAGTAGCGCGCGTGCATTCGAGTTCCACATGCCGCTTTTGGCAGAAGGGTGGCAGAACATATGCCCTCAACTGAAACATCCCAGATGCCATCACTGACATAGGCAACCTTGAAGTAGTTGGTGTTCGTATCCAATGCATATTTGCTCTAGGTAGCTGTAGAGCAGTTTCTCAAAGTAGGCCCTACATAATCTTTATTGGGACACGGGACCTGCACTATTCTCTTGATCCTCATGTATCCCCGGGGCCACCAATGTTGGACCCGCTTATGCTCGGGCACCCTCTTTAATTCGGGAGCTTATTCAGGATCTGGGACCTTCTTTAATGTCAAGTTTTGGGGGCAAAGCCAGTAATCTTAGGTTTGGAATTTGAAAAGATAAAATATTTAGTTTTCTCAGATAATACTAATACTAATACCATTAGGATTCAGCTGAGACCCCTCAAACAATCTCAATTCAGGGTACACACTAAAGCGGGTCCAACATTAAGGGCCACCCATTTCGAGAATCCCCCCTATGAGATATACTGGGACACGTCGGCGGCTCCTCTGCAACTACCCTTGAGCCTAAGTATATCTTGGGTACTGCCCCCACCCAGTAACAGTCTATATTAGGGGTCCTATTAAGGGCTATATATACCCATATTACATGCATTATCCAACTGTTACTGAGGTGGGGCAGTACCCAAAGTATATCCCACATAGGGTTTAGGGTTTATAGGGCTTAGGGCCCCTTCTCAGGCAAGCAGCGAAAGGCGATGCAAGGGCTGTGTTCGGTGCGTCGCTCGCATCCTCGCCCATCATGTGAAGCTCTTGCTGAATCCCTTGGATGACCAGCATTTCATTTTCCATTTGATTCTCCAGTATTGGGTTAACATCCCTCAATGCTACATAATCCTGATGTAACACCTACTTAACCCTACATAATCCTTAGAGGCACTGGCTCTGTTTGTAAAACCCTCACGGCCATGCATGCTGAATAGAGATCTGAATGTTACAAGCGTGACCCCTGGTATTGAGCTTGTTTCCTGGACAGAAAATTGGCACAGACTGACGCAAAGATTATGGGCCTATGAATGCTTAGGGCCAAGTCTTGTGGCCTTGGATTGTTAGATCCCCCGTATGTTGTGTCAGCAAAGCTGCAGGTAAGGATTCTATCTCTGTTATGGTTATATGTCTCCTCCTTGACCTTAGGCAGAAGAAGACCTATGGAGTCTGGTATGTTTTCGACGTGTCAGCAATGTGGGTTGGTTCTATCAAAAAGAGAGAAAGACCTCGAAGCAATTCAGCATTTGCTCTTAGCTTTGCAACCGCAGTGTCTTCATGTTCTGGCCCTCGCACAAAGCACATGAAAGGTTTAGGGCCTGGAAGCGTGTTTGAAAAGTTGCACATGATGACTTGTTCCGCCCCGCGCAGTCTACCTACTGGGCAGTATAGCTCGAGGAAACTAGCTGGGTTCAAGATGTGGAGCTCTATGAAAACTGCGAAGGCTATGCAGTGTAGATGCCAGGCGAATAAGGCCACTTAGCACATACCTACTTGTGATGGGCTTCTAGTAGGGTACGGCCCCAGGAACCTCAGCAACCTATAATAATAGGAATAGCAATAGTAACAATAAGAAAAATGATAGCATTAGCAAGAATAGCAAATGGTTCCTCTAAGAAATGATTATTTTCCTACAGATGCTGATCCGACTCTTTACACCTCAGACTCTCTTGCCAGAGGTGCAGCATTGGCAACAAAGCATCTCTTAAGGACTCATCTAATAGCGGCTTCCTCAGACACACCGATTTCATGGGTTCCTAGGGCTCCGCTACGAGTACTCTTTGCTCCACCACCTTGCGATGCATTGCGGCCTCCGCCCCCTTGTTTCACGGCATGACTGCCGTATTCATCTGTATGCACAGACATGTACCCATCTTGTACCAAGGGCCCAAGCAGAATGTAAACCCTTGCAACTACAAGTGGTAGGTTTTTTTTCAGATCACATGCATCTCTCACGTCAGAAAGTTGTAATCCTAACCCATTTTTTAAGGCAAGCGAATGCCCCGCGAAACGCGCTAGTCCGTCCAACAAAACCGGGAAGCACTGCGTGCTGGCCTAAAGAACTGCTAGTATCATCTTCAAGGCTACTTGAAATACCTAGTACCATAACCACCATCGTGGTAACCATCTATGCCCCTACAGTAGATGTGTCCCTGGAACGTCTGAACCCAGCAAAGCTTGAACAAAGCTGTAAAAACATATCATTGGGCGAAAGTGAGACTCAACCTTTTTCAGGACTTTCTTGTCTGGGGCTTTGGTACTGGGGCACCCTTGCCGCAAGACCCCCTGACCACACACAATCGCAGTCCTAACCAGTCAAGCCGTAACTTCAGCTTGGCTTCAATGCGCCTTAAGATACTCAGCTTGTGACACCGCCTCCCGGGGCAACGCAAGAATAATGTCCGGACCCCACGGTGGTCACTGTCCACCTGAAACCCTCCTCAAGGACACTGAAGCGCTTGAATAGTTGCCAATATCGTTCTGAGATCTATCAGAGGTACCCTGTACCGTACTTGTGGTGCCTGGATAATAATGACCTTCACCCCCTGTAAGCAAGAGGATTTACAGACATGCCTGGACAAGCCTTTTTTGGTAACCCAACGATGCCCACTCGGTACTAAGCCTTTTGAATCCAACTTTGAAAGAATCTGGCGGGGGCCTATGTCCCTTGCACTTCTACAACCTCAAACCCCTAAACCCTAAACCCTAAACGCTAAACCCCTAAGCTACACCTGCGTCCAGGAGCTCCTAAACTGGCTAAAGCCCATCCGTGGAAACAGACCCGGGCCGCCCCAATGCCTGATTCCTACGGTGTTACTGTTCTGTTGAATGGGAAGGCCAAAGCCTTAACCCCTATATAGCCCCATTATAGGATATTGGGGCTATATAGGGGTTACATTGGGAAAATGGAAAATAACATGGAAGCTACTTTATGGCATCTAAACCTATATAACCCATTGTAGTAGTTTCCATTCCCTTTTCCATTATCCCAAAATCGAGAAGAAGGCAAACTCTCGCGAAGCAAGCCGCAGCAAGGCAAGAGCATTCCTACGCGAACAACGAAACCCTAGTTGAAATCCCTCGCGCTATTGGGAGGAGGTGGAGTTGAGTACAATATATATATATATAGGGATAACGGAAAAGAAAATGGAAACTACTACAATGGGTTGTATAGGTTTAGATGCCATATAGTAGCATCCATGTTGTTTTCCATTCTCCCGATATAGCCCCTACATAACCCCAATATACTATAGTAGCTTCGATTTTATTTTCCATTATCCCAATATAAGCCCTGTATAACCCCAATATACTGTAGTAGCTTCCATTTTAATTTCCATTATCCCAATATAATCCCTATATAACCCCAATATACTATAGTAGTTTCCATTCTAGTTTCCATTATGCCTATATATAACCCGGATCCTTGCCTCCTTCAAGGATGCCCGCAGCTGTTGGGCGCTTTCCTGGGTTGGTTCACTTTAGACTTCGCGGTTGGGCCGCAAGGTGTGCAGAGCTTCCCCAACAAATCTACGGATCCTACCTCTGATTGGGGTCAAAACGAATAACGAACATCGCTTCACAAGCTTGTGCTTGAGATTTTCTTGCGAACTGCCGGACTTGCAGCATAAAACCCTGCAGCCCAAAAACCTTGAGCACCCCCTGAATCGAAGCCATCAACTTCTGCGCCGCCGCTTCTCTGATTACAGGATTTGATCACCTCAGTTCCTAAAACAAGGACCCTGTAAGAGCCATATGATAGTCATGGATCCTGACATTGCCAAAACCTTCTTATCTACTTAATACGAACCTTTTCAAAGCCCCCCCAAAAAATCAAAGCACAATTTCATGAAAACCTTACATAATTCTATCAGCTAAAGATGCTTTTCCTTGCGGTCCCAGGCACGTGGTGGTTAGACCTGGGCCAGACCCATGGGTTTGAAGTATCTATATTTGTATGCTTTAGGGTTCTCAAAACTATGCGTCTTCCAGATGCAGGCAGGCATCCAAATTCTACTCGTATGTGCCTATTAGTCATGCCCTATCAACTTGTATCTCAACTGATATGCCGAACACTTGCTCACCGAAATGTGAACTCCCAGCACACACAGCCCACATACTCTTCTATCTCAGAAGTAAGATGTCAAGTGCCATGTATGCAGTGTTCCCCTGTGGTAACAAAGTCCCAACCACATTATAAGAAATACGACCAATAGTGCACCATTGTGTAGTGGGGACAGTATTTGGTATCAGGTGCGGGCTTTTTAGCAGAAGCGCTAAGACCTGAACCCGAATGACATTGGTAACTTCCATTTTTTTTGCCATTCCTCCATACAACCCATGTAACCCTACTGGGTGTGAAGAGGAGCGAAGTACTCTTGGACTCATGCGCTGCATCTGTCTCAGTCTCTGAATCCTTCCGGTTCCTGTCCAGCATCGCATTGGGTTTCAGGCTTCTGCGAGCGGCTACGTCTGTTAAGAGGGGTTTGCTGAAATCATGGCCACTGTTTTTTGTGGTTCCTGCAATATGGTTTTCGCCGGATTTCCAGCTTCACAGGGGCTTCCAGGCTTCTGTAGCATGCTGACATTGCTACGCGGCGACGGAATCTCAAATGTTACAGCAGAAACACCATCACCCCAGGAATGGAATTCCCTTGCCAGGAATTATTGCGAGATCCACCCTTTAAGGTGGTCTCGTGTTCACTGCCCCCCTCTGATTAGATAGCATAAGCCCCCTTGTTTTTGACAGGCTGAGAAAGAGCAGCTATTGTGCTTGCAGCAGCAAGTTTCTTCTTGAGATTCAACTCCAGTCCTCAGTGGAAGAACAAAGAACCACAACCGGTAGCTCCTGCCAAGAGGTAAGCTCAGTAGCCGAGTCAAATCAGAAGGAAAGCCTCTTTTTGCGCAATATTGCAAATTACGCCTCGTGCAATGCTTCAAGTTATGCCAGTCATGCCAAGCTGGTGCGCCTCATCGCCAACATAATGGCCTCAGCGCTGACTACTGGTTCAGGCTTTATTCGTCTGAGGTTTGGAGGCGTATCCTGCCAGCAATTTGATGCTTTCTCTGTCTTGGTGCTAAATTGTCGGGGTCTAAGCTTGGACAACGCTGCAAACTTTGTCTCAGACATGAGCCTGCCTGCGACCGACCCTGCCAGGCCATGAAACGTTTTCGGAGCAGCAGGGACATGACACGCGTGAGAGTAAAGTGCTCCGACGACATGAGCTGGTAAGAACGGGTTGGGAATGTAACATCCAGGAACAGGGACAAATGGATAGGAACAGCTTGTCAATAAACGTAAAGGTCTTTATGCGCCAAAGGAATCACGATCCCCGAAACCGAAACGCCATTGTTAAACTCTTGCTCCACGATCATGACTTCTGCTAAGCCTGTGAAGACAACCCGCACAATGAGGGGCTTCCAATGGCACCATAATTCGCATGGGGCTTTCTGCGAAGGTCTTACTCCCCTCCCTTTATTCGCGCTACTGACTACTGGACTTGCATATTCAGATAAAGGTGTACAAACCATGGAGAATCAATTTGAAAATCATTGAGAAACTACTGGGTGTTAATGGAGAACCAGATGGAACTCAAATGGAGAATCAATTGGAAACTATTGGGTGCTAGTGTGATCTGAGCGCAAAGCAGGATCAGGCTCAGAGATGTGATCTACTGGGCTGGATGTCTGCCACTCCTGCAGTCAAGTCTGATACTGCATAAGAGGGGACTGCAGGAAAGAGAAGAATGAGGACAAATATAGGGTTTGGGGATACTGCACGATCAATACAGGAAACATAGAACATCAAATTAAATATACGGGGTTATAGGGAATCAGGGCTTGGGTAACCCGATCCGGGGTAATGACCCTAGTATTCTGCTGCGTTAGTTATAGGGTCCTAGCTGTTATTGAAACTAGCCACATTCCTGTCGTCAAGCTGAATTATTCCAGGGAGGCCAATTCTACGAGTACTTCAAGTTAAGGATGACTTCATATGACAACGCGAATGCTCAGAGTCATAGCAGTAAAGAGATAAGCAGCCCAGAAAATGAACTTGGAAGTATATAAGCACTCTTTGATCGCACTGAACTAACATCTGCCTGGCTAATGTACCACCAGTGGTAGCCATACAACAGGCGCCTGCTGCTTGAGTATGCTAATAGCGAGTGTGGCCAAACCTTTCATACGATAACAACCTTACTACAGTGGTACTGTCAATCACCAAAATCCTACCAAAGTATAACTTTGCTCGGGCTTGCAGGGGCCATGCAGGATATTGGAGACTCTGGAAAGATGTGGTTGTCAGTATGGGATGAAAGGGATTCCCAAGAGCCCTCTTGAGACTTCAGGAAGGGCTGCCGACGTTCTGGGGCCTCCTCCAACGGGGCATGCAGGCATCCCCGAACCCACAGGCCCTAATCTAGCCAAAGAATGCGCATCTTGTTTTCTTGGGAAGGTCTTTCTATGCATGCTGTAGACCGACATGCCTACATGTATGCTTGGTCCTCAATATGCACACACCTGGCAGACATGTGTGGTTTCATAACGGGTGAGGGGAACATCCTCACCTGAAACAGCCAATGACATCAGCGAGGAATAGGGTGTTTTCAGGCTCACCTAGGGATATATCAGAATCAGAAGCCCACGTTTGGGAGCCAAATCCTACAAGCAAGCAGGCAGGGAAGAACACTGCTTGTGTTTTTCACGTTTTCAGGAGCCGCGTCCTCCAGCATCCTCAGTTTCGGGATCATCCATGAGTGCGAACTGTACACAACTAGCTACACAGAATCTGGCTGTCCTGTCTAGGTCTAGGGCTACATATACACAGGTAGACATATCTAAAAATTCCATGCACCCACAAAGCAACCCTCAGTAGGAGAAACTCATACATGGCCGTAAACAAGACCTCGGCGCCTCTGAGCTGCCCCTGAAGTGTTCAGAATCTAGGCTGAGTTCGGGGGTATATGGCGCATATGGTAAGCCCCCTCGCACAAATAATTGCAAACGCCTTGCTCCATTATAATGAACTTTCCCACTCGAACAGGTTGTACTATATTGGGAATCTATCATAGCGGGGGTTGCGGAAGGGGGCGTGTGCTATCGGCGGGGGGGGGGGGTCAAAAAGCAGAGCAACTTGCACTGCAGGACCCTTGAATTACATGTAGGAATTTCTGGGTTGCTGTTAGGGAGCACAAAACAATTGCCACAAAACACACACACACACACATATATACATATATATATATATATGTGTATCTGTATTTATGCAGAATGACATTGTCAATACTCTGTTGGGTGATAGTGGCAACTGAATTTCTTTATTCCGCTCTTTCTGAGGGAGCTACATTCCTCCAAGCCGCAAGTGGCTCAGCGTTTAGAGAAAACATGCTTGGGCTTGGCATACCTCATACATTCCCCTGCGACCCCCTAGGTTCCCTCCTTGTTAGCCTTAAACTGTTTCTTGATGGATTAGTTATGGAGTGCTTCAGGGGTAGTAAGGGGTAGTCAGAGAATCCATGAATACTTGTTCCTCAGGGTTTAAAAAGGATGGGAGATAAGTTGGTTTTCAAAACTTTGCTCGTGGAATGTGGCTTTCAGGACTTCCAGAGGCTGAACTTTCACAGTGCTAAACTATGAGGGGGATAACTGCTATCAGATACTAGTAGGATTACTTTTACCGTTATTTCTCCATCAGAACCCTGCTCTTCACATGGGGTTGTTTCAGAATTGGTGGATTTGGGGTGGTCCTCCTCGGTCCTTCTAAGGAAGACCCTGTAGGGTTCGGGAGATCTACAGAATTTCGCTTGATTGAGACATGAGCAGCCACGCAGGCTGCACTTGCACCAAGAAATGGCCATGAGGAGCTGCGTTGAGGACAGCGAAGCTTCGCTGAAGCTACTACCCCCAAATTATTTATGCACTAAACATTGCCACCCAAGCCAACATGGAACCCCCCCAAAAAGAATCCGAGAAAGACCTTTTAGAGGTCAGATTTTTGAAAGGCATATGCTATTCAAAGGCGAGACGCCTTAACTGGCAGGACTTCAGCTGGACCCGCTACGCCTGCTATGTGCACAAGACCTCGCAGAAGACCTCAGACAGAGGCGGACCCTGAACCTACTGTCAACCCTGATCTCTAAGTTGGGGGTTCCTAAACTGAGGGTACCCTTGTTGGGGTCCCAATGACAAGGAATATCTTGGGGTCCATATCGGGCCCCTCATCTCTAAATCTCAGTCCTACATGCTCTTATATAGGCACAGGTTGCTGGTAAGTGGCACAGGCGGGTGCTCTGCAACCAGCTGCTTGAAATCATCCATGGGGAGTCGCTTGAAGCCCCCCGTGCTGAATTGGACCTCTCCACTTGGAGGGTCATGGGGGCTTAGCAAGTAGGTTAATAATGGTGATAATTGGGGTTACTAGATGGCTTATAGGGGTTGTTTAACCTCCTTTCCAAGCCCCCATGACCCTCCAAGCAAGGTCCAAGGCTCAGGGCTTTGGCTTGGAGGTTCTTGGGCTCAGGTACTGGGACGGTGAGGAAACTGATAGTCATACAAACAGGATCCTTGCACAGAAGCAATCTGAAGATCCCAGCATCCTTGAGTATGGCTTGCGGTTCAAGCATCACCCTCAGGGCACGTGGTGCCAAGAAGCTGTTCTTCAAGTCCGATCCATTGCAGGAACGGAGCCACTACTTTCGTACGGGTAGTTCAGACACACGGGGAGAGCTTCCAGACAGGACTATGTCGAGCTTTGTAGGAATTGTGGCATGCCTTGGTTCGCTGTCGCGTTCCTACAAAAAGGCCATTTCCGGGTTCGCTTGTGCTAGAGCTTACCCCTTTGTCTTCTCAGCCTTTGCCCTGGAAAGCCCTAAATAACATCATGAACGCTAATCAGAGCTCCACATGTATGCCCTGACAAAACTCCAAATGCCCCACAAATACTACAGACTCTGCACTGCTAGAAGTTCCGTTTCAATAAGTCCCGTAGCGCCGCCTTCACGGTCGAATCCGATTCTCTTATGTCCACAATAGTGGCGCCATAGCTTCCTTGCTCGGCTGGATTCAAGACTCACAAAGAAGTCAGTTGCGGATACGGTTTTGCGGAGGCAAATGCAGAGAAAAGAGGGCTTACACAGTGCCCCTCATCGTCCAACTACTCAAAGAATATATCATTTGGGCCCACATGGGTTCCTTTACAGGTGGTTTGGGCCCTATTAAATTACATACTACTTAGGTACTTGGACCCTTAGGGTGCCTTGTGCTATAGGCCGTAGCCTCGCACGAGGGATTGGGTTTTTTCAAGCTTGGTTGCCTCTGGGCATCCCATTGCCAAGGTGCTCATGCCGTCAAAAAGCCCACGTATTTTCGGGCATCTACTCGTTTGGAAAGGGATTAGCCTCTGAATGTGTTTTGTAGCGCGCAAACCACTGGCATGGATCATCATGATTCAGGGTGTTGTGAAACCATGAAGTGAACCTAGACTTAAGTATTACAGCATCCCGGGCGCAAAGGTTTTGTCAGAGGGCTGCTAGTGCGCGTCTGAAGGGCAAAATGTATCAACACACGTGAGGTGTACGTCGTGGTAGCTGTTGTGTAGATTTCTTCTGATCCCAGGGCATTATCATGGCCAGATTTTACTTATACTCATGTAGCCAAGCTGCGGCCAGCCCACCACTTGCCGGAGCCTGCCGGGTTGGAGTTTCTCTAGAAACCATGCGACAACTGTCAAGGGATCCCTGACATTCTTCCATAATGACCCCTCCGACGCAACGAGCATAAGGATTTCAAAAAAAGATAGCCTAAACCATGGATCCTGACTCTGCCACAAAGTGCTCAAGGCCGCAAAGGCTGAACGCCTGTGAATCACTTGCAGATTACTGGCCGCATCCGAAATACTACAATCCGTCGTGCTGCTACAAGGCCTGGCTCATCTACTTGAGAAATGCGCGGCGTAGCTCCGCAAGGAAGTTAGAAGGTGAGCGTTCAAGCAAGGTAGCCTGTAGGTGGGCCTGGCTCAGGACACGAAGCCACGTAAACGCCGCGCATCTAACACCCCCCTATATAACCCCAATATACTATAGCAGTTTCCATTTTCTTTTCCATCATCCCTATATCACCCGAATATACTACAATAGTTTCCATTTTCTTTTCCGTTATCCCTATATAACCCCTAAACCCTAAACCCTAAACCTCCCACACATGCTTCAACCCAAGCCTGCAAGGTAGATGTACTGCCCCACCTGATGAGGAGTCGCGTGTGTTTTGCCAATGTTGCCGCAAGTGTGGGTCAAAAGAGGCATCGTGGTCAACATCTGAATCAGCGTGTCAAGGCTGAAGCACAAGAAACCCGTGGGAATATTATTGAATTGAAAGCTGTAGTGTCCTTAGACCTCTCATAAGATTTGTGTTTTCTAAAGTTTAGGTTAAACAATAGTTCCTAAGCAGACTGCAGAGAAGTCCAGACTGATGTTCTGTGGGTTTGTGCTGAGGCCATGTGTTGATCTAGAACTTCTCAGCTATGATGCGCAAACACACGTTCCGTGAAGAACCCGAGCTCTCAACGCGAATCCCAATGTGGAAAAGCCAGCGCAGGCAGTGTGTTCTCCACAAATACAAGTCCCGACACACGACACGCAATTGACTTGGGTGTTCACTACGTATCCTTCTTTTGCTTGTGGTATACTTCTGGTTCTGAACCTGGAGTCATTGTACAAATCCAGCTTACAAAAAAGATGCCTTCTACAATGACAGCATGAGCTCAATAGCTGTAAGCCTGACCTGCATTCCCTGCACGATCAGCTAGACGTTGTGTGGGATCACAAAAACCATTTGGCCAGTGCCACAGGTAGAATATGGGGCATGGCTTAGAATCCTGTTCCCCAAATGGAGAAAATTATATATGGGCCCGTATTATCCTGAATTGAGGGAATTCCCCGTGTTACTGCACACCTTTCTCATCTCACGTGGAGTCCGCTACAGGCCAGCTCTACGATGCATGACCCTAAGCCCTAAGCTCTAAACCCTGTTCAGGATGCATTGTAGTTTCCATAAATAGGGCGACTGAAATTCAGACCACTTGCAAAAACTTAGGGGCCCCTTTTGGGAAGTCCCTATAACAAGGCTACATCATCTGGATCAACTATTTTGGGCCCCCTCACATTTATAGAAACTGCCCTAAACGCAAAACCCTAAACCCTAATCTCTAAACCCTAAACCCTAATCTCTAAACCCTCTAATCTTTGCGAGGCACGCTCCACTTCTCCCAGCCCTCCGAATCTGCATCCTCTGCGATGCTAAGGGCTAGGCGTGTAGGTAAACGGTTTAGGGTTTAGGGTTTAGGGTTTAGGGGTAACACTTTCCCTAGGGATCCAAGTGTGGGATTTACTGCTTAGAATTTAGGGCTTAGAGATTTATCTCAATGTTGGGGAATCAAAGGGAAAAGAAATGGAAAATGAAATACCAACTGGGCTATACAGGGGTAATAGAAGGATTCAAGCGTACAAATGATACCTAGACTGGGCCCAAACATTTGGATTCCTATACACCCCTATAAGCTCCTAGTTTCCATGTCATTCTCCATTTGCTTTTCCATTTGATTCTCCCATGTTAAGGTAATACGTTGGGCTATTTGGGTCCCAAATGTTTCCATTAAATATCAAACGCAGCCCAAACCGCTTGATGGTAAATGAGTTGTTGTCAAAACTATAGCTCCTTTTGGTTATGGATTATATTACGGCAACTTGTATTCTGGGGTGCCAAAATTTCAAGTGGGAGCCTAATTTTGGGAACTACCCAAATATTCCCTAAAGAAACCCCACAGATGCAGGGCAGAGCGTTGAAAATTAAAAGGGAGAGGGGTTATAAGCATCTTGCTGGGAGAAGCGACCAAAGTGGAATTTTGGGCTTAAGGTCGGGAATTCAGTTCCTAGACCCTCCTATTGGGGCCTAAGTACCCACTATTAGGGACCATATCTCCCCAATTAAGGGTACAAGGAGGGTCCTGGTTTATGGGCAGGAGTTACTTGTGGGATATGCTAAGTGCTTCACAATGTCTGCAACGGATTCGGGACTGGCAGTGTACTTTGCCTACTCGACCTGGTGTCACTGAACCTCGCGGAGCGGATGACCTGGTGTCTCATGCTAATTGTATACATGTTTTCCTTATTCAGGGGCTTTCGGTGGTGACATTTTGGATGCATCTTCCGCGCCTTTGCTTTGCAGAGGCCTGTTGGCATCTCTGTTCTACAAGACTCCAGACACGTCTGTCAGGAGCTCGCCGAATCTTGAGTCCGGAAAACGCCGCTGACCTTGCACAGGAACCTTGACAAAGAAGACAGAACTTAGCATCATACTTTTCCCCACGCTACGCATGCTTAGATATGTGAAAAAGTTCGTGCCCCACCGCAAGCCTTGAACTTTACACAGAACTAATCTTTGCAGTTCTTGTGGTAAACCGTGCTATAGAGATTGCAGCGATTGCTCTCCAGGGCATCAGCACCGCCACCCTGTTGATTTCTTGAGGTTTCGGTAGCTTTCCGAGTTTGGCAAGTGACCATGCGGCCAAACTCCAGGAACACCCAATCCTTACGCTGTGTTTTCGTAATCCCTTCGATCCTCATGACAAGGTCATGACAAGTGAATTGTGGAAAGCATGCCGCAAGCCGATTTCAGCTACAACACGGTACAAGCATGTTGACATGCCCGGGAATGTAAGCATTCTTGGACCATTGCCCAAAGCTTTGTTTTTTGATACGCTGCAACATCCTACACTCCTGAGTGCAAAGATCCTCCAAAAGAGCCCGTATTCTTGAACCCCATTATGTGCAGATCTGTTTCCCTCGTTGAAGGTAGCCATAAGAAGGACCGGATTGTCAGGTTTGAGGGGCCAGGCTCCCAAGCGGATAGGACACAAAGCCTGTTGTATTCCATTGGCAAGCTTGGATGTCTTCCCCACATTCCCACCACCTAGAGTTTAGGGTTTAGGGTTTAGGGTAACAAAGGACACCAAAAAGAATAGATCCAACGTCAAAGCTGGAGATTCTTCGGGGGGATCCTTGGTCTGGTCTGAGTATGAAGACAGCTGTCAGGGATCCACCCGAACATGTCATCCGGATATCGTACCCCTTAAGTACATAGAATATGGGGTATATGGGGATCTTATTATAGACTTTCTATCTACTGCAAGGGGACTCTAAGTTAAGATCATAGAATTTCTATCTACTGAAAGGGGCCTCTAAGTTAAGATCATAGAATTTCTATCTACTGAAAGGGGACTCTAAGTTAAGATCATAGAATTTCTATCTACTGAAAGGGGACTATAAGTTTCACTGGCCTCGACTGTGGGACTCCATCCCGGAAGTCAGAGTAGGGGGGTCCTTATATGATGCACTGACCTACTAAAAGCCTTGTCGAAGGACTCCGGTAAAGGGACCGCACACTTTTGGAAGCTCCGCGCCCACCCCTGAAACTTAGAGCTTAGGTTGAGACCCCAGCAGCCACTAATGGTAATCACACGGCAAAATTGCAAGAATGCTAGGGCCCCTAGAAATCACTATACTATCACTATCATTGAATGGGTGCCTAATCCAACTATAAACCCTATGAATCTTATAGATCCTGTACACCCTAAAACCCTACATCCCTGTCCCCTATAAACCCTGCACACTCCTAAACTAAAGCCCCGGGATCCTCCAGCATTAGCATCTCGAGCTCCGCAACACTGAGACGCCTGCAGGCTCAGATAAGCTATAGTTTAAACTCCTTAAGGGGGTTATATAGGGGATTTTATAATCCCATTTTTTGTAAGGGTTTAGGGTTCAAGGTCTAAAACCCTTAGAGAGGGTTATAAAGGGGATTATATTGGGGACTACTACAGGGGTTATTAGGGGTTATTAGGGGGGATATTAGGAATTCAGACCATGGCTCAGATAAACTTATAGGTTTGAGCGAGTCTCCGCCCTGTAATATGTGTACAATACGAATATGAGAGGACTCTAATATAATCTGTACTATCCCTACTAGTCACTATGACAGGGACGGGGTCCACCGGTTTCACTTCTAGTTTGGGTTCTTATACGGCTTATAGGGATAATGGAAAATAGAATGGAAGCTACTACTTGCGGCCTTCGCGGCTTTTCTGCGCAAGCTGCAGCTAGAGGGGAAACGACTATGAGGTTTAGGATTTCAAGGCGATCTTGCAGTCTAGGTTCAGTTATTCATTTTCCCAGTAGCTATAAGTAAAGGGGTTCGATTCGTCGATTGTGGGGCGTTTATGACTCTTGTTACCTATCTTGGTAACAGTTACTGTCAGGGGGAATGACCAAACCTATAGGGTTTTGAGCTCAGGGCGCTCTATGACTGTGAAACACCCCCCCCCCCTCATCTTAAATATGTCTCCGAATATTGATATGGTAGTTTCCCAAAATAAGGGGACCCTAATATAGACCCTCATATACTATAGTCCCTATTATAGGGCTCTCCAAAAAAGGTACCCCTAATTTTGGGAAACCCCCATATCTCTTGTGGGCAAATGTTGGGGAGGCGGGGAATGCATGGATCCGCATGGTAGTTCCTTGACCATGCCTGAGAAGCATCCCTAGAATAGTAATAGTAGTAATAATAGTAGGACTCATGATAAAAAGTAATACCAAGAACGGTAGTTAACAATAAACATGATAGAAACTAGTAGTAGGACCATTCCTGTGCTGCTTCATTCCCTGTTAAAGGTGAGTAAGTAAACAGCTGTCGAAATTGCAACACATTTGGCAGGATGTGTCAGATGCTTTCTGATTGCAACCGCGCACTTTTAGCTACTTCACGTCGACCTCCAGCGCTCTCTCCCTCACACTGCAACCAACCTCCCCTTTCTACAAGAATGGGATCTAGTATCTCATCCCTTGCACTAGTGCTCAACGAGGATTGCGCGCAAGGACTTTGGAAAATGCAGATTTTGGGAAACCCTAAACCTTAACCCCTAAAACCTAAACCCTGGTATCCCCTACATAACCCTATATGTCCCCTATACGCCCCTTTAAGATACCCCTGATTCGGAAAACCCTATCAAAGCCTGAAGCCGCCATCCACATATCGGAGCTTGACGGTATCGTCAGACCTCTGAAGGATGAATATGTGGTACTTTCCCTACAAGGGGGGGACACCTAAACCCTAAACCCTAAACCCTTACCTTTTCAAGAAACTTCCAAATCTTCCGGCCTTACCTGGGAGGCATGTGGCCCATCATGATGGTCAAACTTTCCCTACTTCCTGCCACTTTGAGTCACAGTTGCCCATTGCTTTGGTTACCTAGGCTTCCGGCAGGGTAAAGGATCAGGGTTTAGAAAAAGAGTTAAAGTTTAGGGTTTAGGAAATAGACATGCAGACTGCTACTGCTTGGTGGGGGAAAGTATGCTTTGCGTTTTCGGGGTAGCTAAGATATTGGGCACCTGAAGTGGTGGGCTTACAGTAGTTTAGAGACCTAGACTCTCAGAATGGGGCTTCGAGGCATATAGTATTGTAGTGTAACACCATGATTTGTAGGGTTTAGGGTTTAGGGCTTATGTTGCCCAATGTTGTGGCTGTTACATTCTGGCATTCCGGTTCTGGGAGTTCAGCGTCTAGCCGGCCCTCGATCCCAAACCCTAAACTTCTAAAACCTAAACCCAAATCCTACTGAACCCTAAACCCTCAATCCTAAATTCTAAACCCTATACTCCAAATCCTAGACCCTGAACCTTTAACCCGAAATCCTACACCCTACATCCTAAACCCTAAGTCTACTGAGGATAGGCAGCGAAGACAAAGTCAAGTTGTCATGGTCAGAAAACTGGGTTGCTGTTACGGGACTTAAATTAAGTTACTATATTGGGGAAACCCTAATATTTACTATATATACCCATTATGGTAAACCCTAAACCCTAAAACCCTAAACCCTAAACCCCAAATCCCTAAACCCATTATGGTAACTTAATTTAAGTTCCTTAACAGCAACCCAGAAAAGGCAGGAGCCCTAAGCTCAGTCTGCCAAAAGGGTTTAAGGTAATATTGGGGTTTAGGGTTTAGGGTTTAGGGTTAAGGTAATATTGGGGTCATATAGGGATAATATGGGATAGTGGCAAAGAAAATGGAAACTACTATAGTATATTAGGGTTATATATAAGCAGGTGGTCTGCGGCAAGCAAACTTCAAGCCACGAGGGGTGGTGCCTCTGTAAAGCGTGATCTTCCCTTTCAACCACCCCCTTCAAGTAGGTAAGCCTTCAATCGGGATCCCGAATGAAGGGTACGGCACGCCACGGGAAAACGAACGGCTGTGCATGTATCCAACGTGGTCTCCTGCTGCCTTGTACTATACTTACAGAAAGCACCGCTCCCACTATAACCCCAGATTCCATTTCATGTTCAATGTTCTTTTCCATTTTATCCTCCAATCTTCTGATCATTCAGGCTCCTAACCCCTGAACCCCTACATATCCCTGTTATATAACACCTATATTCTACATATCCCCACTCTGCATGCTCACTTCTGAGGCCGCATCTGCCGAAGGTCAACCTAGGCTGTGGGGAAATGCTATGACTAATAAACACACATTTTGAAATACTACGAAAGACAAATAAATATAACAGTCCTCCCCTTGATGTGGTCCTTATAGATCGTGTGCGACCGCCTTCCTTGAGATACAACTGCTGCGATGCCATGACGAAGGAAATTTTGCGGCTTTGAGATCAGGGTACAAGCTTTGCGCTGCGACTGAAAAAGAGCTGCTGTACTTTACATGCCAAGCACCAGGCCCCCCAGCCCCCCCATACAAACGCACGCCCCAGCTCAACACATCATGGGACCCGAAGGGGCATCCTTCGGCAATGCGATCATGAGTTCAAGGTCCGGGTCATTCTCAGCCAGATTTAGCAAATACTGGTACCCTTGACCTTCCCCACAATGGTGTACTTTTCGTCCCCAACCCTAAGCCTTAAACCCTAAATCCTGAGCCCTATATCCTATAAAGCCCATACTGCCTCACTTCCTGAATCCTAAACCTACTGGCGCTTAAGGGAGAGGGGGGCAGTGAATATAGGTACCATTATAGGGAGAGAGAGAGAGAGAGAGAGAGATATATATATATACATACATAATGTTATTATAGGGGTTAGTATAGATATATACATATATATGAGGTTATAGATGGTTGATTATAGGGGTATATATATATATATGGTAACCCC